>OZ008371.1:168298414-168593707 GCA_963931995.1 Phaonia tiefii
GAAAGGAAAGGAAAGAAAGGAAAGGAAAGGAAAGGAAAGGAAAGGAAAGGAAAGGAAAGGAAAGGAAAGGAAAGGAAAGGAAAGGAAAGGAAAGGAAAGGAAAGCCAAGCAAAGCAAAGGAAAGCAAAGGAAAGCAAAGCAAAGCAAAGCAAAGCAAAGCAAAGAAAAGGAAAGGAAGAACGAAAAAACGTGTTTTCGTCCTTTTACTCCTACGACTCTGAGCCGAAAAGTAGACGAGTACATGATTTCCAAAACCTTAAACATAATTTTCGTATTTTTTGGGGCATCGAAATCCGGCCTGTGCTTTTTATATATTACACATTTATTCCACAACTAAGTAAACAAAGTAATTACACACACATATGTAATTATATTCATTTGTACATCTTGTGATTTGCTCACTTCGACATTAAAAATATAATCAGACTATTAAAACAAACTGACGTGGCACTTAAATATAATGGACGCAAATGTATGTTGCAATCGACATCGTGCAAATGATGTGGTGGATAAAAAACCTAATATCTCCCCTTTTTACCATCTGCCAGTTTTAGCAGCAGGCTTTCGAGAAAGTTTAAAATGCATTATATATAAAATCCTTTCTCCCTATACGAAAAAGAGCAATTAGTAAATTATAATTTGGTTTTTACCTGAAAAGTGCAACTGATGATTTGGAAGCTAAAATGTGTTTTTCCACTGTTACCCAAAGCTTTGTAATGTTCTAACCTACACACGACGACACTTAAGAAAATGTCTATAATACGCACACACAATATATTTAAAACTGGTTTAAAAGTACTTGTTTAAAAAGAAGTTGAACTAAAGGGTTTTTCAACAGAGACACTACAAAAGTAAATCGATAGGGACAGCAAACGACGCCATATTTTTTCCCGCTCTTTTGACATTTGTCTTCAGTAAGGTTTGCCATTTCATCACGGAAAGATATACGAGCCAACAACAACGAGTAGAAATTATTAAAATTTACTACCGAAATTTGGAGTCAGTGGCCTCAACTTTAAGAGCGCTACGTCCAATTTATGGTCGTCATAATCGTCCTACCAGATCAACAATTGAGCGTCTAGTGGAAACATTTGAATCCACAGGCACAGAACAAAATGTTCCCGTGCCAGTGAGACAAAGAAGTGCCCGTAGTGGTGAGAATATTGCTGCCGCTGAGGCTTCAGTTCAAGAAAGGCCAAATGTGTCTCTCACACGTCGTTCTCAAGCGTTGGGCATCTCTTTGACGTGGTTGTGGCGAATTTTGCGAAAAGATCTTGGCCTACATCCATACAAGATCAAATTGACGCAATAACTGAAGCGGCTTGACCACCATAAGCGTCGTATGTTCGTGAATTGGGCTGCGCAACAACTTGAAAATGATTCGGATTTTCATCGGAAAATCATCTTCAGCGATGAGGCTCATTTCTGGCTGAATGGCTTCGTCAATAAGCAAAATATGCGTTATTGGTCAGACAGCAATCCACACGTAATCCATGAGTCATCATTGATTGCATCCCGAAAAAATTACAGTTTGGTGCGGTTTATGGGCCGGCGGCGTCATTGGGCCGTACTTCGTCCATGATGATCAAGACCGGCACATTACTGTGAATGCGAATCGCTACCGTTCAATGATATGCGAATATTTTTGGCCCCAATTGGATAATATGGACTTGGAGGACATGTGGTTCCAACAGGACACAGCGAATGCCACAATCAATTTATTGGAAACCAAGTTTGGTGAACGTGTTATCTCACGAACAACAAGCCCAACAAGCCAGCGACGATTGGTGAACTTCGAAAATTGGGTTCAGCGTCTGGACTTCTGCAAGCGTGCCCGTGGTGGCCATGCAAATGAAATCGAGTTCCATACATAATGGCATCGAACGTACTTTCACAGGAATAAAGAATTTCATTCTTATTTAAAACCGGTTTTGTTTTATTTAAAAAACTTTTGTAGCGCTCTTACTGAAAACCCCGTTACTTTACTTTATTATTCCCGAAATGTTGTTTGACGCAGTTATCAGATTTCGCATCCAAGCCGTGCACCACACAAACAATACATTTGCAAATGCACACACTTAAAATCACATACACATGTATGTTCTTGAATACATGAGATCCTTAAACACACACTTGCTTTTATATAGCCAGGAGAATCCTCGTTCTTTGGCTCGGAAACTTTTTGTAATTCATTGTGTAATTTGCTCGTTTTGCTTTAATAAAATATTTACACATGTATATGTAAATTTTATGAATACAGCTACAACATACTCGTATTTGTCTATGATATTAACACTTGTGTAAGCCACGTCGGTACGCTACTTCCATGGTGGACTTAAACATATCAAGTCAATAATAGGATATTTAAACGGAAATGGAAAATTTTTGCGTGTAAATTAAATTGGCTTATGTCTTTGGAGATAATACACACATATCATTTGGTTGTTATGTCCTGCAAAGGCGGTAAAATAAGGAACATTAAGGAACTCCTTTAAGAGAATCTTGTGTACTCCTTTGCGAAAGCACTTAACCCATTGCGATTGTTTAAAGAAGAAAGAGAAAATAATACAATACGACAAAAATTTAAAGTTCTCATAGGATAATTAAGCAGCTTATAAGTTATATTAAATGTATTAGTATTAATCATACGTTGCTGTGGAACAAGAAATGTATTTTTCATCAGAGTGTTTGAATAACAAAGACGTCGTTGTCTTCATTTTGTCGTACAAGTGCAAGTCACACCAAAGACGATTGAATCTAGGTAGACGAGAAATATATGTGTGCAATTTTCCAACCGTTGTAGAAGAGAACCAAAAATTTGACGGGATTCACTCAAACGCTTTGCTCTCTCTCAGGTCGTAACTTGATTATTTTATACTTTTACATACTTTACATACTCCACTCCTTTATGGGATGTATTCGGAAATCATTCATTTTTTTACATACTGTATGTACTTCTACTTAAACATGGTGGGAATTCATATAGTTAGATATAATAAAATCGTCCAAAAGCTGTTAGTGTATCGAAATATTCAATGAAGAGAGTAAGAAAGAGAGCAGAGAAACGAGACCCTTCACTCGATTTATTTCGTGGCATTCCACACCATGCTTAAAGTTTCTTCCCTAAATGTAGTCATTCTCTTTGGTGACACTGAACTTTCTGGGTAGCCCTGATGAAGTCACTAGTGGAAATAACTATCAAAAAAACGGTGAGCCGAGTTTAGCTCAGCGACACACTTGACCCACTGCAATTTTTTAAGGAAGAAAGAGAAGTGAATGCGAGTAGACTAAAACCAAAAGTTCTTATGTAATTATTAGGTAGCGTATACCTGATGTTAAATGTAATAATATTAATCATACGTTTGAATTGTGAAGACATAGATTTCCACCTTGTTGTCGTACAAGTGACCGTCGGTGGTGCAATTGTTTAGCGTGCGCGACTCTTATACATGAGAACGTTGGTTCGATCCCCCCTCAGTCCATTTTACATTTCTTTCGACGACGGTCACCTCGTTTAGTGGTGGCAACACTATCGAATACTTAGCCATGAAAAAGCTTCCCAAATACCGTTTGGAACCGGTGTAAAACTGTAGGTCCCAATCAGTGAGTGTACAACTAGATAGTGCACAGCTCACTGATTGTGAGAAGCTCTCTCCAATCCCCTCATTGAATGTAAGGGGAAACAGTTTTTATTTCGTTTTTGTCGTACAAGTGGAATTGACACCGAATTTTCTGGGTGGCCACGATGAAATAACTTTATAAAATAACGAACAAAAACCTGGCGAATAGAGTTCCAAATACCGGGTGGCCAAAAGAAATATTTATAACTTTTTGTCCATCTAAGTAATCTGGAATTTTTGGTTTTGTTTTTGTAGATTAATCCTTGGATTTCATAAAAATTGAAACCTGAGACACTGAAAAAAGAATCTGGATTTTCCGCCGCTATCCGTCGCTAGTCTGTGGTTTTGGTTCAAAGATAATGTAGGCGCACGTTTAGCGGCGATCCTCCGAGTAGATGGACCATTACGAGACTATTGAATAATTTTGCAGAGCATGGAACAGTAACCGAAAAACTTCCGTTCGAACAGCGTAAACTGTTGCTGCTGTAGCTGGTGCCATACAAAGCAACCCCAGTGTTTTGACAAGGAGACTATCTTCTCACATGGGTGTCAGTAGCATAAGGATTTGAACATATTCCTCTACAATATTCAAATGGCTAATAAACTTCAGACAGCAGACTTGCCAATTCGATTGGAATTTTTCCGGAAGATGCATGGAAAGGTGGAAGAGGAGGAGAACTGGGTGAATTATTTTTTCATATCTAATGAGGCTCATTTCGATCTGAACGGCAACGTAAACAAACAAAATTATCGCATATGAAGTGGTTCCAACCCAGAAATACTGTATGAGAGGGAACTACATCCAATTCACGTCACAGTGTGGTGTGCAGTCTCTTCACGCTGTATTGTCGGGCCATAACTCTTTCAACAAAACGGACACAGCGTTACTGTTAATGAAGACCGATACTTGAGCATGCTAAAAGAATTCTTTTATCCGGAACAACTCCGAAAGAGAAATCCTTTCAACTCTGCATAGTATCAACCAAATGGTGCAAGTGCACACATTGCTGGGCCGGCTATGACCGAATTACGCAGAAAATTTCCTAATAGGCTCATTTCAAGAAACTCAACCTACAGTTGGCCCTCCATGTCGCCTGACCTAACTCCACCGGACTTTTCTTGTGAGGTTATTAGAAACACATAGTATATAAATCGCAACCGTCAAATGTGGATGAACTAAAACAATAAATTCGAGCGACAATAGCCGCAATTCCAGCCTCAAGTTTGCGGGCAGTAATGAAAAACTTGTTGTGAAGACCCGCCCTGCATCAACGACCAGGGCGGGCATTTAAATTCAAGTATCTTCATGTCTAATTAAATTATTTTTAACACACTTCAATGGGCTTTCAAATGAAAACAGATTGAATAAATTCCATGAATTACAGAAAACGTTATTCCAGTTTCTCAATGTAGCAAAATTCAACAGCCACCCTGTACCATATAGTTGCGGTACGGGCAAGTTGGTACAATTAAACTTGTTTTAATACAAATTAATCCACTAGAGTAAAGGGTGTTTTTTCAGGCCAATAGAAATAGAAACAAAGGAAAAGAAAAAATGGTAAAATGGAAATGGATAGAAAAAATAACACAATGGAAAGATCAATAGATGGCATGGGCGCTTGAAAATGATTTCGGGCATATGGCTACCGCGGCTGTTCATGATGAAGCGCAATAGATGGCATGGCCGTTTGAAAATAATTTCGGCCATATGACAACCGCTGCTGTTCATGATGAAGCGCATAGTGGATGTCCAATTACGGGATAGTTTTTCAAGCATGGCTGGCAGTACGTAATGAATAACACGAAAACTGTTGGTCCCTTAAGCGTCAGTTAGCGCCAATCAGTCTATCAGCCTTTGTTCTTAAGACAGTTGAAAGGTTCCTGGACATTTACGTTCGAAGTAATCTTCCACAGAATCTACTATCGAGTTCTCAGCATGCCTATACCAAGGGCAGGTCAACTGAGACGGCACTCCACTCTATAGTCAGCATAATAGAAAACTCTCTTGAGAATAAGGTCTTCGCTGTAGGGACCTTCCTGGACATCGAGGGAGCCTTCAATAACATTCAACCTTCGGCGATTCTTAGGTCGTTACAGAATGTAGGAGTCGAAAGCTTAGTGACACGCCTAATTGGGAAGCTTCTGGTGGATAGATCCGTCTAAGCTGAATAGTGTGGTGTTACAATTACTTGGAAGATTAACAGGGGACACCGCAGGGTGGAGTTCTGTCACCACTATTATGGTTAACTTCTGCCAATGAACTGCTTCTTGAATTGGACAGGGCCGAATGCCAGGTCTTTGGCTATGCCGATGATATTGCTATCATCTGTACGGGTAGAAACCTCAATTTACTTAGCATTCGTATAACCGTACAATGGGCACGACGTCCGGTACTGCACTTAGTGCTATCCTGAACATCTGTACTCCTGATATCATGGCCGAATCGGCAGCCGCTACATCCCTGGTGAGAATCAGAGATTGCAGCGTCATAATATCTGGGCATTTCGGACACGCTGAATTACTACACCGAATCAACTCCATTCCCATAAAAACGGACCACTGTATCCCCTACCTTCTACCAGCGACAAATCTAAGGACTTCTATTCCGAACAGGATTACCTGGGAACAGTCACTGGCAGGAGACACCAGTAGTATCAGATTTTTCACGGATGGATCAAAGTTGGACGAGCAAGTAGGCTATGAAGTCCATTCACCGGACCTAAATGTATATGTCTCCTTCAAGTTGCCTGATCACTGTAGTGTATTTCAGGCGGAAATTACCGCCATACTGGAGGTTGCTGAACTACTGAAAAGTAGTGTCACAACTCCCCCGCGAATATGTTTCTACACAGACAGCCAGGCTGCCATTAAATCATTGGAAGCCATCTTGGCTACGTCCCTGACGGTAAAAGTATGCCACCCATCACTTAGAGTGATGGCAGAGTATTTTGACATCAGGCTCATCTGGGTACCGGGACACAGCGACATTCCAGGCAATTGCGTAGAGGATGCGTTAGCTAGACAGGGTACTACGACACAGGTTCTTCCGGCAAAAGAATGTGTTAGTATGCCAATCTCTACCTGCCGTTGGTAGATCAGCCAGTGGGCCGATAATATGTTCAAGGACAATTGGATTCTTACTTCAACTTGCAAAGAAGCTAGGGTCCTCTGGCCACAGGTGGACAGGAAGAGTACTAGGCAACTACTCAACTTGCCGAGAGGCAGGTTATCCATAATGATAGGAACACTTACGAGACACTGTCTTATAGAAAAACACGCCCTAAGATTGGGACATAGAAACTCCACTCTCTGTAGATGCTGCATGAAAGAGGACGAGAAAATGACGAAACACCATCTCTTGGATTGCCCTGCTCTGGCAGGACTGAGAAGTAGGATATTCGGAACACATTTAGTTAGCACCGTAGCCCTTCAGGATATTCCTGTATGTCTTATAGACAAATTCATTGAAAGGGCAAATTTGCTAGACGATTAGTCAATAGTTGCTGTAGAGGAAACTGCAGGTATCACATTGGGCTTCTTTAGCCTAAGTGTGCTTGACAGCGTGCTGTCTTGCAGCCTTTTCAACCAACTAACCAACTACCGCAGCTGTGCATTATGAAGCGCATTGAGGACGTCCAATTAGGACGTCATGAATAACAATATGTCATGAATAACAAGAAAAATTTTGGTCTCTTAGGCAACACTTATTGCTCGTTTATCAGCATAATTCCGTGACTTCACCTAGCCCCACAGGAGACAATCGAGAGGTTTCAACTCGCACGACCTTGGAAGCCAATTGAGACGTACATTTCTCGAAGTTAACGTATCGATTTTAATTTCAATAAATCGATGGTTACGGTCGCCGTATACCAAGTTGCGCCATCCTGTTGAAATCACATCTCGTCCGGATAAACGTCATCCACAGCTTTCAAAAAAAAATCCTTGATCATGGTGCGGAAACGATCTCCATTGACCGTAATACGAGCTCCAGCTTCATTTCTATAAACGTAAAATTATGCGAAAAATAACCTCCAACTTTAATTTCTTCTTAAATACTTAAATCCAGAATTCCCTCAAAAAAAAAAACATGGTATTGAAATTCTATTTATTTTTATTTGGATGTTTATTATCTCTACAACATATTTATTTCTGTTGAACTGAACCGCACAAAATATAACATTCATGTAACAAATCAACCGAAACGTTTCCATTTCCCATTACAAATCCCTAATCGAATTGAGTTTTTTAAAATAAATCAGGTTTCCCCCCCATACTTGTTTCACGCTGCAAAGCAAACCCTTATGGAAATGACAGTTAAATATTGTATTTATGTCCTTTTTTGAACATTTTTGATTTCCTTGTATTCAGTTCGGGTATCAATTGTATATTATTTCGCAATTTTTGCGACGAGTTTTCCATATTATGTCATATTTATATTGGATAGGATGAATCGTTTTTGATTTTTATTGTTATTTTGCCTTTTTTTGTTGCACAGATATTTACAAATATCGAAGATGTGGGGACACAAAAAATTATAGTATCTTTGGATGGTGTTAAAGTCACAACTAAACATTTGAAAATTGTTAAATAATTGTTAAAAAAAAAATTGAATATCTCGTACGTGGTCGTCCAGTAGGTTTAGTGGAAAATATTACCACTGTAGCTGAAAGTGAGCTCGAAAAGCCATCAGTATCAACTGGCCAACGTTCGCAATAATTCAACATTTCTTGATCTTCTTTGGGTAGTATTGTGCACAGAGAACACGGTATGAGGGCTAATAAAGTCCAATTAGTCCGCCAACTGCGTTTCCGCTTGGATGAATGGACTGAAGATCGCCTGGATAAAGTTAAACTTTTTTTGCCAAAACATCATCTTTTCCGATGAAGCTCATTTCCACTTCGGGGGCTACTTTAACAAACAAAATTGTCGCATTCGGGGCTCGCAGAAGCCACATGCCGTCGAAGATAAGCCAATTCGTCCATAACGAGGGCCTGTTTGGTGCGGCTTATGCTATGACGGCATCATAGTTCCAAATTCAGCAAATTTTAACCCTAAAGGTTGAAGAGGATGATACGTGCGACATCCAGTTGCAATAGGACGGTGCTACATGCTACGTGGGTATCACTGATCATAGAACGAAGAAGCAAATTGATCACGTTGTAATTTATGGAAGGCACTCATCCAGTGTAATGAACGTATGACTGATCAGAGGAGCTAGCATTGATTCTGATCACTACCTGGTAGCCGCAAAGGTTGCCACAAGATTAACGCCCTGTTCCTCGATCTCGAACGAAAAGCTAAGCGAACGAACTTCAGGCACTCGCACTCGACTCAAATTGGGTTCCTCTAAGTAGAAATTTTCGTTCGACTGCCTCTACATTTGCTCCCAAATGACAGAACATTCGAAATAGAGGAACCCAAATTTGTACTCAAAAATTTTGAACAAGTTTATATTTTCGTTCGATTCTAAATGACAAAATTGTGGAACCCAAATCAACTTTCTTTCGCCAAGAACTCGAACCTAAGCTTTCGTTCGAGATCGAGGAACAGGATGTAAGTAGAGCAAAAATCATACGAAACCAGACACAGAGAAAGCTAGACATCGAAAAGCTGCAATTACCACAGGTAGCCACAGTCTATTCAAGAAAGCTCTCGCAAATTTTGGCACAAAAACCATCTGCTCCCGATGACGATCCTGAAAAGCAATGGAAATCCATTTCTGATTCTATAAAAACTACCGCATTAACTGTACTTGGTTTTAAAAAACCGTGTCGCAACATACCATGGTACGATGAAGAGTGTCGTATTGCAAATGATGAAAAGAACGCTGAACGTATGGCAATGCTTCAGTCAATTGCAACCCGAACTTCGATTGAGCGGCATAGGGGGAAAAGACTGGTGGTAAAACGTCTCTTTAGGTAGAGGAGGAAGCGCAACAATGATAAAATTGAGACACACAGAAGGAAGAACAAAGCTCGAAAGTCTATCAAAAAGTTCAATGCCAACAAAACGGAAACGTATCACGGCCCCCTTTTGTAGACTTAAGGACAGAAATCTCATCGCAGATGTGCAGAGCATGTTGCAAATATGAAGTGACCATATCTCCACGCTATTAGTACCTCAGAAATCCAACGACGATGAGACAATCGATCACAATTTGGACGAGGGCGACGATTGCCACCCTCCTAACCAAGACGAAGTCAGAACAGATATTACCTGGCGTAAGTACAACAAAGCCGCAGGATGCGATGGATTACCGACGGTGCTGTTTAAGGCTGACGGCGATGAGCTGATAAGGTGCATGCATCAGCTCATTAGCAAAATTTGGTTAGATGAATGCATGCCCGGCGATTGGAGTTTCAGTGTACTCTGTCCCATATTTAAAAAAGGTGACTAGAGTCTCTGAGCCATCTACCGTGAAATAAGCCTTTTATCCATAGCGTATAAAGTTCTATCAAGTATAATGTGAGAAAGACTAAAACCAATTATCGCTGACCTGATTTAACCACACCAGTGTGGCTTTAGGCCTGAAAAATTGACAACCGACCAGATTTTCAAGCTACGCCAAATCCTGGAGAAGACCAACAAAAAAAATTGACACCTATCACCTATCTGTCGATTATAAAGCGGCCTTCGATAGCCCGATACGGGAGAAACTTTACGAAGCAATGTCTGAGCTTGGTATTTCTGCAAAACTCATACGCCTTTGCAGGATGACCTTGACGAACACCAAATCCGGAGTGCAAGTTGTTACGGATATTACCTAACGTTTCGAAACTCACCGGGGCCTTCGGACAGGCGACATCCTATGGTGCGATCTCCATTTAACATCTTAATGGAGGTCAGTATGAGAAAAGTTGCAGTCAACATGAATAAAACCATCAGCAGCAAAAGTCACATGCTGCTCGCGTATCTGATGATATAAATATCAGTGAGCGCACAATGAGGCAAGTTACTGCGATGTTTTAGAAAGTTCAGTAGGTGTCAACCAAAGTGGGTCTGATAGTAAATGAGGACAAGACAAAATTAGTTGTTTTAACGAGCAGGTTCTTCACGCGGTTATACCAAAACGCGATCATTGATAAACGGTATAATTTCGAGATGGTGGATGAATTTGTATACCTCGGATCTGCCGTAAACAAAAACAACAATGTCAGGATTGAGATCAAGCGGAGAATTGTGCTTCGGAAGAAATGTTAATTAGGGCTAAGCAAGCATTTTAGATATAAATTCATCTCTCGATTATCAAAATTCCAGCTGTACCAGACTCTCATACACCCTGTCTTGCTTTATGGCCCAGAATACTGTGTATTATCGCAAGCAGACGAAACATTTGTGGGAGTCTTCGAGAGAAAAACACTCCGAGAAATGTATGGCCTTATAGTACAGAGCAACTAGTATCGGCGGCACATGAACCATGAGCTGTATGAGCTATATCCCGACATTTACAGAGTAATGTGGATATAATAACGCGACTGCGCTGGCTAGTACGAAAGGTTTTCGAAACCGAACTCGTAACAAGACGAAAAATTGGAACAGCAAGACTCCACGGTAGGGATTAGGTTGATGAATCCCTCCGTATACTTGGTATTACCAACTGGAGAGACAAGGCAAAATATCGAACTGGTTGGAGAAATACGTTATTTTTGTTTTGTAAGGTCCATACCTCCCCAGGGTTGTTCGATACCGGATTTGTAAGGATGTAATTAAGAGCTGCGTGCCACATAGCCAACGTTGTAGTTCCTAGTGCACTGGGATCGACAACTCCATAATGAGCCGAACCTCGGAAGCCCGTTGGCCGCCTCGCAGCTGGCTTTTGACCACATTAGTATATTGTCTCTGGGGCGCCGTGACAGATAAGTGTTACGCAACCAATCCCGTAGCCATTGAGTCATCAAAACAGGAAATTGACGCTGTCGTTCACGACGAATCGACAATCGAATACGTATCGAAAAATTGGGTAGGTCGAATGTGATATTGTAAAGCAAGTCATTTGAACAATGTTGTCTTTCATTCATAAACACCAATGATAGGTTTTACCAATAAAAGTAGGAGCTGAGACAATTCTCGCTTAGTTGAGATTTATTTATCCCTATAATGTGTGATGATATACCGAAAGATCTCTGGAGAAGAGAGCTGATGATATGCCTAGGTGGGCATTCATATTTCTTTAAATATTTTCTATTAAAATTTACTTTTTCATAGAAAAAGTATCCTTTTATATTTATTGATCTTGACCCGAAGAAATGATTAAAGGACGTAACCTTTCAAAATAACAATTTCGAAAAAGTGTTGATTAGTACTTTTTCAAGCGCAATTAAACTCCAAATATTACAGGGCTTGCAAGAGTCACTCGCGTTAGACTTTTTTTTTTTTTTTTTTTTTTTTTTATTTAAATTTAATTGTCTATGGAAATTATCCTTACAGACTATTTACAAAAATTTTGGTAGCCTAGAACTACACAGCAAATCCCAGACAAATAATTAAGAATTTAAAAAAACTATTATGTTACTTTTAATTACATTAATGCTCATACAGAAATCAATAAGGCTATATAATTCATTAAATTCCTTACACATTCTCGTGAAAGGATCGGCATTCGCATAGTTTGCTCTACAAAATGGAACAGATAATGGTGAAAAGTATCGGGTTGGTCGTTGAGGGATGTTGAATGATATGTTATTGATCAAGAATCCAGAGCAGACATCGCCATTGATAACATTCAGAAGAAACGATATGTTTAGCATGGATCTGCGGCTTTTTAAAGTTGGCAGCTTAATAAGAGCAAGTCTACTAATATATGACGGGAGACTTAATGGGTTGAAGTTCAGACTACGAAGACAGAATAAAAGGAACTGCTTTTGTACTGACTCAATACTAGCGACGTGAGTTTGGTAAATAGGGTCCCAAATTATCGATGCATATTCCAAGATAGGTCTTACAAGTGATGTGTATAAATTTTTCGTTATATATGGATCATTAAACTCTTTAGCCCAACGTTTTATAAAACCAAGTACACCTTTGGCTTTGTTAACCGTGATTGTGATGTGAGAAATGAAGTCCAGCTTGGAGTCCAATAAAACACCAAGATCAATGAATGTATCAACCATTTCCAACTGATGGCCACCCAGCACATAATTGGCAGACATTGGTTTCGTTCTAAAGAAACGCATATATTTGCATTTTCCAAAATTCAGCTCAATCAGATTTAATTTGCACCATGTATGGAACGAATCCAAATCGCTTTGAAGATACTTTTGTTCCCATAATTCGTCGTAACTCAGAAAAACTTTCATATCATCAGCATACATTAAGATATTCGAGAATTTTATAGCTTGAGGTAAATCATTAATGAATAGTGAAAATAGAAGAGGTCCAAGATGGCTACCTTGCGGAACACCCGATAGTACATGAATAGTTTTTGATGACACATTATTAAAACGTACATTTTGTTTACGGTTTGCCAAATAAGAGTGTATCCATTTTAAGCTTAGGTTAGTAAAACCCATCCAATGTAATTTCTTTAAAAGAAGCTTATGGTTAACCTTGTCAAACGCCTTACTGAAATCTGTAAAAACCGCATCAGTTTGTTTTCCTTGAAGAAAGCCACGATTTACTAAAGTTGTAAGTTGCAGAAGATTTGTTGAAGTCGAGCATCTTTTTTGGAAGCCATGTTGGAAAGGAGATATTAAAGTATTTACGTGATAGTATAGCTCATCCGTTACAAGTTTTTCAAAAAGTTTAGGTATAGCACTTAATTTTGCAATACCCCGATAATTGGTAATGTCCGATTTATTTCCAGATTTAAAAAGGGGAACAATGTAAGAATCCTTCCAGATTTTCGGAAACTGTCCATATTTAATTGAAGTATTAAAGAGGAGAGTTAATGGAATAGCTAGAGCAACAGCACATTGAACTAAGATACTGCTGGGAATTTTATCAGGTCCACTGTTATACGAAAATTTAAGCTTTTTTAAACCATTAGATACCATTGAAATATCAAAAAATGCAATAGGTATTGCTTGATTGGATATCAGTGAAAATGGGTAAGCGTTAGAATCATCAAAAGTTGCATCCGAATAAGTAGAAGAAAAAAAATCTGCAAACAAGTTACTAATAACATCATCATCCCCAGATTCATTATGGTGAAATTTCAGAGCCGCCGGAAAGCCAGAAGTTTTTTTTTTACTGTTAACAAATTTGTAAAACGATTTTGGATTGCGTTTAAAATTATTTTTCATTTTGACCAGATAACTTGAGTAACATGAGTTATTCAACGAGTTATATTTTGCGCGACTAATCATGTATCTCCCATGTTCGATAAGAGAACCAGTTTGTTTGTATTTTCTGTAATGTTTATTCTTTTTATTTTTAACTCTGGCCAGTTGCTTACAACAGATTTAATAGCTTCGCCATGTTTATCATATAAAGATTGTGGGGAATTTGGAGGAATGTATGAACATGTGATAAATAAGTTCTTGTGTTTTAGTTTGATTAAAACTGCGATAAATTCAATGCCGGGGAAGGAATCATCTATTAATCCCTCAGATGGTAAAGAGCAAGATACAGCAATAAGAACACCACCGCCATTTTTCGTGGTGACACGGTCGTTTCTAAAAATAATATATTTGTTCGACAGTATTTCCGAATTCAAAATAGTATTATTGAGCCAGGTTTCAGTGAATGCGAGGACATGATAGTTAAAGCCAAAGCTATCCATATATAAAGTTGACAGTTTAGTTCTTAAGCCACGGACATTTTGGTAAATTATTGAAATGTTATCACCAGTAAAAGCTTTTAGTTTTTTGAAGCATTCATATCGTGTTGTGGGAGATGACCAATATTTGATCTGGGTTTTTCCCTATATGTATATTCCCGAACCAAGGTATGTTCCGGCCAAAATTGTGGATCAAGAATACATTCGAAAAGATCAGCAGAGACAGTAATTTTAAAAGATGTGATAGATCTTTGTTGCGAAAAATTAAACTTATACGTTGAAATGTCTGCATTCGGACCAACCTTAGAGTTTATATAGGAAAGAACAGCTTCAGAAGTAGTTTCAATTGCCAAACGGGAAACAAAAATGTTTTTTCTCTGTGGAACAGCTCTAAGTGTATTCTGGGCAGTTTGATCAGAATTCGGAACTGGAGCGGGTGGATTTGAAATTCCATCAGAATTGACCAGCATTGAAATTCCATCAGCATTGACCAACGCCATTTCAGTTTGATCAGAATTTGTCAATGTATCGGGTGGGTTGGAAGTTCCTTCAACGCACTCGGACGACATTTCATCATTATTCTGTATGCACTCAGAAATAGTAGTAAGTGCAGAAGTACCAGATTCTTCACGCTTATCCTTATTCCTTGACGATTTGCGGCGTTTTGGAGATGACTGGGGCGGAGATTTTAAATTATCTAAGGATTTGAAATCATCAAACAACTTTCCATATTCAGAAATACGCTCAGTTAATTTAGAAGCTTCCTCTTGAATTTCCAAAAATTTTTTCAAGGTGTCTTGGAAAAAGCGGTAAAACGTTACTCCAATTTTTCTGCAATCGTTGCAGCACCAGTGAAGCCCTTTATCATTTGCCATAGCATCTGCAACTAGTCCCGAAAGACCACTGCATTTAACGTGGCAAAGTTCATGGCACAACCAGCAAACAATTTTCCGTTCATTGTCAGATTTTATGTTGCAATTTTTCATTAACTTGTCAGGAACAGTTACAAAATGCGTCAAATATAAATAATTTTTATTAAGCCATTCTAATATAACAAATGATTTTAGAGGCTGAAGATGATGTACCGGAACGGGATGCGTATTCATATATACAGATGTATATGCGTGTAGTCGTAAATACATCCCTTTGTATGCACATACAGAGAAATCACAAGTTGTCTGTCTGGCCGTATGTCCGCCAGTCATACGTATGTAATTATTATCTAGTGTAACAGTCTCTTTTGAATATTTACATACCAACAAATAAATTTAGGCAGTCATGCATTGAAACCCAAATAAACATGAAAAAGAAGCATATTTTTCAACAACAACAACAAAAAAGATGGCAGTTGTTGATGAAATCGAGTTTGTTGTAGCAAGGACGATAGTTGAACACATGTATAATCTTCAACAATTTCAATGGTGTCAACATTAAATAAGAAAACGGTAACTGAGAAATATTCCACCAACATCAAGATTTAATGTAACATTATACAACTGTTTTCCAAAACCTGTAGGCACATTTTGCACAGCCCACAGGGTTTCCATGGGTTATTAAAAATTTGTACCGCGATACCTTGCGAACACTTGAAGAGAATGTTACAAAACTTAGTGTTTCATTTCACTTCTCATCATACAACTTCAATCTAAAAATCTGCAATTTCAAAATCCTCTACATTTGTGACGAATTCATATAGGTTTCATTTAAACCAGAACCCAACCGTGTAAATTCTGTCCCATTCCAAGCATGTCAGAGCTCACACAGACACGAGCCTACAAGTACTTTGACAAAAATTTGTCCGAATTCCACAAAACAAGAACCCTTTAAAATATTATTAAATCCTTCTCTACAAGTCGTAACTAAATCAAAGCCTTCGTTTCCACTTGAACAACAATCAACGCAAATATTCTTTTTTATTTGGCTGCTGCTGACAACATTTCCACAAAAGAATTACAGCAAATGAATTTACTGCATTTGGGCAAACCCACATGGACGGCTGAAATTTCTGTGGAATTCCTCTTCGTTGTGGGGTAATTGTGCAATTTCACACACCCACTTAAACTCAAGAATGGGTGAGAAGTTAAATATGTTAAGGACTCAAGTGTAAAGCAGCTAAACGTGTCTACTTATACACTGGTGGTGATTTGGTTAAAACGTAGAAAAATGGTTTTCCCATTACATCCCATGAAGGGATAGGGGAGGGCTTCTCACAATCACTGAGCAGTGCGCTTTCTAGTTGTATACTCACTGATTGGGACCTACATGTTAACGCCAGTTCCAAACGGTATTTTGAGAACCTTTTTCAAGTATAGTATCGATAGTATCCACGTCACTAAGCGATGCGACCGTGGTCGAAAGAAATGTAAGGTAGTCGTAAAGTAGAAATATTGAGCAGGGATCGAACCCACGATCTCATTTGCCAGAGCCGCTCACACTACCATTGCACCACCGACGGCCAGGTATTACAAGTTTTATTCGATTTATGTATTCCAATCACGGCAAATATTGCCTGGTTGGCGTTTTGTTAATAAAAACGTGGATTCTGACCCCGCTCTGGTCGCATTCCAATACATTCGGCAACGCTATCCCAATCTACTGACGGCGACTCTATGATATAAATAACAATAAGACTGCGGTTATAAGGATGACAACTCGGACCTCATCTCGTCCTTAAACTGTTGGACCTGATCAGCGTGTTTTAAAACAAACACCATACACATTCCGCCTTAAGAGAAGCTCTTCTCAATCCCTTCACGAGATGTCATGGGAATATATGGTTTAACGGGTGGTCCAAATAGAGCATTCTTTTTAAATCGTACACTCAAAGAAAAAACTCATTTCTCCCAAACGAAATCTCAAATAACTGAAGTTCTTTTGGGGACTGTGGTTGGGAGAAACGAACTACTGTTAAGCCATACATGTCATTTCGTTTGGGAGAACCAAAAAATGTAAACGAGTTATGAAAAATTAAAAAAATTTCAAATGTAAGCTGAAAAAACCATTTGCGAAAAACGAAAAACGTTTCCACCAACTGTTCTTTCGATTACAGCAATAGAGTTGAAGTTACTACAAATTAAAAAAACGTTCGCGAGAACTAAAAACCGATTGCAGTAAACGAGTTGTGAGCAATACAAGCTAAATCAATTGTGTGTGATTACTTTTAAGTGCATGCGTGTGTGTATATACCAAACGTGTGGATAAAGACTTTGTATACAGTCGACACAATGAGAGAATAAGAGAAATTTACGTTCTTCGTAAACTGTGCTCTCATTAGAAAAATGGATAATTTCAGTTATCGCAACGGTTTTTTTAAATTTGTGGCAGTTGTAATTTTGTACGCGTTTGATGCAAACGAGAACTCGTTTGCTACAACATGATACACAATTGCGGCATACGAGTATATTTGGGAGAACTACATGAACGGTTGCGATTAATAAATTAATACAAATCAATCAAAGTATTGTTGCGGCAACCGAGCAATAAAGATTTTGTTTTTCTTTGCATGTATATTAGTCTGACACAGATACATTTTTTCCATTTTAAATCTGGACTATCAGCGGAGCAAAATGAGTCGCATTACGCTTGAGCAACGTTCGAAAATATTGCAAATAAATTTCCAAAATATATGCTGTATTTCCCATGGCCATCGTCGGTGGTTGAATGGTAGTTTACGTGGCTTTTGTGCGTGGGTTCGATCCCTGCTCTGACCTCTGCTCTGGCGATGCTGAATCTCCAACCGATCGATATACACCACAAATTCAGCGCGGCGAAAGTGGTCCGATGGCTAAGGGAATCGGCAATGCTTGTCAAAATTACACACGGGCATTGCTCAGTCGTGGTGAGCATAGGTACTTTCGATAATATAAACAAGCCAACGGCCTACATGGCTCCGAGAAAAATTCAGGACACACAAATTATGGTAGTTATACCTAGCCGTACAGACTGGGCGGCTAATAGCTTTACTGAGGTCGGTGCAATCTCAATCTTCACCGATAGATCTAAAGTGGAAGCGGACAGGGATCGGGAATATTCTCCGAACCCCTAAATCTTAGGATTTCCACAAGACTGCCGAACAAATTTATGGTCTTTCAGGCAGAGATGTATGCCATTAAACTTGCCGCAAAACAATTCTTGGAACGGGATTTATCTCCAGCGATGGACTGCTTCTTCCCCCTAATCCAAATTCAGGCACACGAAATCACGCTCGGCTGGGTACCGATACGTGCATATTCCGTTCGTGGAACTAAGGAACCACGTCGACGAACTGGGAGTAGCATTAAACAAGTCGAGATAGGAATCGGTACAGAAATGTAGGATATCTCGATCTCTTTGGCCGGCCATTGATGGAACACGTACCATAGGGCTGCTCTCCCTTGGAATGAATACACTTAGCACTCTCACAGGAGTCACAACTGGACACTGCGTGATAGGCCAAATGGCTGCACGTATGAAACTTCCATACGAAGACATCTGCAGAATTTGTTTAGATGAAGAAGAGGAGGAGTCAGTGCAGCACTTGCTTTATTCATGTAGCTGCCTGCGAAAGTATCGTCTAGCCTTCCTAGGGGGCAGGCTCTTCGGAAACCGCAATGACCTAAACTCCTCGTCAAATTCATAGAAAAATCTCGCTGGTCCAGCAGACCACAAGAAAGAGAAAGTGAGAAAGACTACCACACGTTGTGTACATGTCACTACAGCGGTGATACTTAGTGTTAAGGTTGCCTAGACTTAAGTCGTCGCCTCCGAGCGAGCAACCAGATAGGATTATAGCATTTTGTCTTGGGCTCTAGTTCTGCAAAGGACAGGAGCAATTTTGGGATCCGTTATTTCGTTAAGACGGTGTAAATACATTACTAAACAGGGGCTTCGGCTCACGGCTTCCCTGTTCCTACACAGGAGTTTCGGCTCACTGTTCCTGCACAGGGGTTTCCTACACAGGGGCTTTGACTCACTGTTCTTACACAGGGGTTTCGGCTCGCTGTTCCTACTCATGGAGTTTCGGCTCACTGTTCCTACACAGGCGCTTAGGCTCACTGTTCCTACACATGGAGTTTCGGCTCATGGTTCCTACACAGGAGCTTCGGCTCACTGTTCCTACACAAGGGCTTCGGCTCACTGTTCCTACGCAACCCACCCGATGATAACCGATACCGCACCGTATGGGACATGCAAAGCACATACTGAGCCAGCGTTCAGCATATCCGACACCGATCCATGCAGCGAATCCGAATAATCGCGTGTGTATGACACTGAGTTCCAATCATTTTAGAATCTACCAGTCCGCAACTTGCACCAGACAATTTTTCAAGCCAATGCTGGTATTCCCAGAAGGGTGTTGCCAAGCCGAGACAAGTGCCCCCAGAAAAGTGTTGTCAAGTCTAGACAAGATCCCAGAAGAGTATTTTCAAGCCAAGACAAGTGCCCCCAGAAGTGTGTTGTCAAAAAAGACGAGTGTTCTGAAGCTAAGAGGAGTGTTCTCACCAAGTGAAGAAGTTGATGTTATTCCTGTTAATCAACTCACTTTTTAAATTAACGATCAATAAAGAATCTGAATTCGAACCCCCCAAAAAGGGTAAACTATTCTGTTCTTATTTCGAAAGGTTTGGTGGATCCTAATGAAAGAATCGGAACATGCTTAGGTTACCTCAGCCCTCGACAAACCCACGTTACAACCTATCATCTACTTGTCGATTATAAGGCGGCCTCCGATAGCCCCATACGGGAGAAACTCTACTAAGCAATGTCTGAGCTTGGTATTCCTGCAAAACTCATACGCCTTTGCAGGATGATCTAGACGAACACCAAATCCACATTGAAAGTTCAGAAGGACCTTGCCGAATCTTTTAAAACAAAGTGAAGCCACAGGCGAGGCGTCACCCTAATGTGCGATCTCTTTAACATCTTAATGGAGATCATTATGAGAAAAACTGCAATCACCATGAATAAAACCACAGCAGCAAAATTCACATGCTGCTCCCGTATGCTGATGATATCGATATCATTGGGAGCATAATGAGAGAAGCTACTGCGGTATTTTCGAGAATTGAGAAGGAATCAGCAAAAGCGGGTAGACAAGTTAATGAGGACAAGACAATATTAATGGTTTCAGCGAGCAGGACCTCTACGCGATTAGACGAAAGCGTGAAAGTTGATACATGTTATAATTTCAAGATGGTGGACGAATTTAAATACCTAGGATCTGCCGTAAACAAAAACAATAACGTCAGCCTTGAGATCAAGCGGAGAATTGTGCTTTCGAATAGATGTTATTTTGGGCTAAGCAAGCACTTTAGAGATAAAGCCCTCTCTCGAGTAAAAAAAGTCCAGCTGTACCAGACTCCCATTCAACCTGTCTTGCTTTATGGCGCAGAATCATGGGTCCTATCACAAGCAGACGAAACATCTGTAGGAGTCTTCGAGAGCAAAATACTCTGAAAAATATATGGCCCTATAGTGCACAACGGCGAGTATCTGCGACGGATGCACCATGAGCTGTATGAGCTATATCCCGACATTGGCATAGTTACGCGGATCGAAATAAAGCGATTGCGCTGGCTAGGCCATGCCAGTAGAATGGATGAAGACGAACAAGCACGAAGGGTTTTCGAGACCGAACTCGAAGGAGGATGAAAAATAGGAAGATCAAGACTCCGCTAGAGGGACCAGGTAGATGAATCCCTGCATACCCTTGGTACTGCCAACTGGAGAGATAAAGCAAAAGATGGAATTGGTTGTCGAAATATGTTATCTTCCTTCGGTAAGGTCCTTAATCCTGCGTACACTTTTCATTACCAACTGGTGGGATACGATAACAGATCAAACTGGTGGTTCAAAAAGGTCCTTCACCCCCCGGGGTTGTTCGTGACCGGATAAATAAGTAAGTAAGAACTTAACTAATTCCAAGAAACATACGGGAATTAAATGAAAATTTTAAAATTTCTAAAACATTGAAAGAAACTTCCCAAATCCCGATACTTTGAACTATTTAATGGGGAAGGTTTTTGTCATCAAATTAACGAAGAATGCGTTTTTCGTGTGTTCTTGTAGCATTTTTCATAGGTACGATCTTGTATTTTTATACTTTAATAAAAATGTCAAAAAGTCTTATCCCTAGTACATATGTGTGTATGATTGTGGAATCTTTTTGACTGTACTGAGAAAGCTTTCTGACACGCTTTTATTCGAAAAGGGAGCAATCATGTCTATCGGATCTTTTTGAAACCTTGGCGAATGCCTCGGTACATGGCTCGTTGAATAAGCCAGATGTTCATGTTAGGAGAACCTATATATTTGTTTGCTAGGAAAAGGCGTTGTTGAATATCAACAAACTGCCTCAGAACACAAATTCGCAGGCATAGTTTGAGAACGACTCTCTGCGCCCTCACTCCTGGGATCAAGTTAAATATGTAGAATACACTGACCTAAAATTAACACATCGAGACATAAATTCGTCAACAGATTGTACAGAAAACGAAATAAAGAAATTTCATTTATAATAAGACCAATCTACCTGCACAAATACACAGACAAGGCTACCAATACAGGGAACCACAAAAACAAAGAGACCAAGGAAACAAAGTCACGACAATGCGAGTACTTAGCCTTAATGGTATTGTGTTCCCTGATTTCAATTCTTTTTGTGGCTGCTGGCCATTCTTCTGTCAATACTAACTCACAAATTCCACCAACCTTTTGTCATTTGCTCAGTTCGAAAGGTATTCCCTCCTTAAGTCAGTGAATAATATAAAGCATTCAACATAAAGGAAAACAAGATTCCAAGGACTCGCAGCTTTTAAGGGCACTACACATGAAATTGCTGTGTCGTCAAAGAATATATGTACAATGATAATGAATTTAATTTTAGAATACGTTTCAAAATCCTGTGTAATACAGGATGCACATAACAATCTTTTCATGCGATTGTATTTCTTCAATACAATGCGTCAAATGGAATACAGAACTCTCTTGTTTCTACGTTAACCTACATAGAATATAGATGAAGGTGATATCTTTGGAACAGTAAGGTTCTATAAGTATATACTTGAAAAAGAGTTTCCTCTCGACAGGAACAACAAGTGAACGTCAACCACTTAGTGAAGGAGTTAATTTACCTTGAATCAGGTTTTAACAAACCCAATAACTGTAGTCGTTGTCGAGAATAAAAAATCCACTAAAATCTGACTCTTTACTACTTGTCTTGTCGTATGGCACAAATACCTGGATCATCTTGCAAGCTTATGAAACAACATTGGAAGTCCTCGAGAGAAATACTCAGAAATATATAAAATTAATACTTTAAATTTGAAACATCATTCAGTTTTCTTATAAGAATTTAAAACCAGTTCACGTTCTCATAAAATATTTCATTTAATGCACAAAATGTTACTAAACTTAAGATGATATGGTGTTCCAACATATTCAAAAATGTCCTTGTCAGCCTCAGTCACTACACCATTAAAACCACAACTATGCAACAATACAAAAATCCAAAAAAAAAAAACAAAAGGCGACGAAAAAGTTGAAAACTTTGTAACAAGCATAACATTTTCCTGGAACAGACAACATTGCCCCATTGACTGCAGCCACATTTTCCTCACTTGGCGTCATGAAAAGTAGATCATTAGGACATTTAGTAGTTCGTTGAAATATATGGCATAGATTCTGTCATGATGTGGAGAAGGGAAGAACAGGAGGAGTATATAAAGAGAACATGAGTATGTAAAATTAAAATGCATTCATTGCAAAACTTGTCTACCACAGCCATCAACGGCTCCCTCCCATCAATTCACAATGCCAAGGAAGAATGAGTTGCAAAAAAATCACATGTAATTAAAAATATTAAACAAAAAACGAAAATCATTAATTAATTTGATTCAAAGAGAAGAGTGGCGATATTTGCGTGGATTTGGTAGATATTTTTCTTAGCCTTAACCCTTTCAAGGCCTCTGTTGAAATGTTTCCAAACCCTCCTCTGTAAAGATCTTAGCTATTTCTTATATTCGTTAAGTCTAATATTGTACGATACATATTCCAGTCTCGCTCCGTCCTTTAGGATTTTGCTCTATTAAAAAGATTTCTGCAAGACTTTCTTGGATTTCTTAGCCTTGTTCCACCATGGATGTTTCTTCTAAGCTCGGTAGAAATCAGTAGGGCATGCGAAATCAGTAGGTCCAACACTCGTTTAAATACACAATAGTGTGCTGTACTTAAGATGTAGGGATAGAAGTAAGAGAAACACTAGGGATCAGTGTTTGTTGAAGTGTAACTTAAACTTTTTGATATCTGTCGGAAGTAACAAAGTATGTATAGAGTCGCCGGATGCTTATTCCAAATACGGACTGTTCTGCTGAAAATCGTATTTTCTCTGTAGTGTGTGATTCGATATGCTGCCTAAGTGACAACAAGTATATGTGAATCCCTGAACAACCTTATTATATGGTTAGAAACTCTAACGTCCGGTATGAGGCCAAACATACAAAAACAAAAATGAAAAAAATTTTGTTCGGACGGATCCGTGGGGGTTCGTTCACTGGCTTCAAAATCAGGTCTCGATGACGATTTTAACAAAGTGCTGTTTTGATGAACTTCTTGTATACAATACTTCAAAATATGAGAAAAAAAATTAAATTAAAGTTTTCCATAACTCGCGTACTTATCGAGAGAACGGAATACAGAATTTCGAAAAAAACAGGCTTCTAAAACGAACCACAGGTTTGAAATTAATGAACATGAACAACCACTATCGTTGATATTTATAGTTGGTATAGTGTCCTTCAAGCTATCAAATGAGAATATTTGATCTTATCAAACATTATGATCACAAAATTTTTTATAATTTATTTTCAAATTCATCAGTCAGATAAAAAGTTATCGGCCAGGCTCGTGCTAATGAATGACAAGTCTGTGGTTCGTTTAAAACTATTTAAAAAATCTACTTTTTGATGACCGTTTTTTTGCAGAATACTTCCAAATATGTCGGTTGCGCGGCTTCGTTATAGTATGCATTTCCTATAAGACTTTTTGCGTCTCCGGCCTTCGGATTTTCTATTCTGTGATTTGTCAAACACCTGCTTCAGGGCTTCGGCATAGTATTGTTGTCTTCTGGCGCTTTCTGCGTGGCCGGCATTCAGCAGGGCTTAGGAATTTTCACTACTGGGGTAGGTCAAACACCGGTTTCGCGGCTTCGGCATAGTATTTTTGTGTTATATTTAAAAAAAATCACATGAGGTGTCAGGGGACACCCGGTTGGAACGAAGTTCCTTTCGATATTTATTATGTGTTATTTAAATCCGACATGCCTAAGGCGCCCGCTGAAAAATACAATAATTAAATAAGAAAATATACTTTTTGTAACACGATAAACTTTTTGTAACAATTTTAATTTTATTACTAAAACTCGAGGCCATTCTATATCTCTTTAATAGAAATATAGTTTTAATAAGGTAGTTTTTTAAATTTAGCGGTTGTTTGGAATCATGCTATTGAAAAATTCATCAAACTAAATGCAAATGAAAATTCACTTCAATTGAGAATTTCCAAGTAGTAAGCAAGTGTTCGAAAAATAACGCAAGCAAAACCCACAAGAAAACATTTGAAAGAACTTCTTTCCATCTCCAAAGAACCATCGACTCCCATTAGACATGTTTTTTGTTATTGCATAAAAAACAACAAAATTTTGTACAAGCAATAACAATTACATGCCGTTTCGTTGTGCTCCTCGTTATACAAATTCATCAGCGATGCATTTTATTTATACGGCCTTTTCTTTGGTCTTTTGGTACTTCTTTTTTAAGAAACTTTTCTTTTTAATCTTGTATTATTTTTTAAAAAAATATATATATTTTTAGGTCCGCCATCTTTTATTAAAAGCTAATAACGGGGTTTTCAACAGAGACGCTACAAAAGTAAATCGATAGGGACATCAACCGACGCCATATTTGTTCCCGCTCTTTGGACATTTCTCTTCAGTAAGGTTTGCCATTTCATCAGGGAAAGATATACGAGCCAACAACGAGTGGAAATTATTAAAATTTACTACCGAAATTTGGAGTCAGTGGCCTCAATTTTAAGAGCGCTACGTCCAATTTATGGTCGTCATAATCGTCCTACCAGATCAACAATTGAGCGTCTAGTGGAAAAATGTGAATCCACAGGCACAGTACAAAATGTTCCCGTGCCAGTGAGACACAGAAGTGCCCGTAGTGTCGAGAATATTGCTGCCGCTGAGGCTTCAGTTCAAGAAAGCCCAAATGTGTCTCTCACACGTCGTTCTCAAGCGTTGGGCATCTCTGTGACGTCGGTGTGGCGAATTTTACGAAAAGATCTTGGCCTACATCCTTACAAGATCAAATTGACGCAAGAATTGAAGCCGCTTGACCACCATAAGCGTCGTATGTTCGTGAATTGGGCTGAGCAACAACTTGAAAATGATTCGGATTTTCATCGGGAAATCATCTTCAGCGATGAGGCTCATTTCTGGCTGAATGGCTTCGTCAAGAAGCAAAATATGCGTTATTGGTCAGACAGCAATCCACACGCAATCCGTGAGTCATCATTGCATCCCGAAAAAATTACGGTTTGGTGCGGTTTATGGGCCGGCGGCGTCATTGGGCCGTACTTCTTCCGTGATGATCAAGACTGGCACATTACTGTGATTGCGAATCGCTACCGTTCAATGATAACCGAATATTTTTGGCCCCAACTGGATAATATGGACTTGGAGGACATGTGGTTCCAACAGGACGGCGCCACAAGCCACACAGCGAATGCCACAATCAATTTATTGGAAACCAAGTTTGGTGAACGTGTTATCACACAAAATGGCCCAGTCGATTGGCCGCCTCTGTCGTACGATTTTACGCCGCTAGATTATTTCCTGTGGGGCTACGTCAAGTCTTTGTTCTATGCCAACAAGCCAGCGACGATTGATTAACTTCGTACGAATATCGAACGTGAAATTGCAGCAGTATCGGCCGATTTATGCTTGAAAACCGTCGAAAATTGGGTTCAGCGTCTGGACTTCTGCAAGCGTGCCCGTGGTGGCCAAGCAAAAGAAATCGAGTTCCATACATAATGGCATCGAACGTACTTTCACAGGAATAAAGAATTTCATTGGTATCTAAAACCGGTTTTGTTTTATTTAAAAAAACTTTTGTAGCACTCTTATTGAAAAACCCGTTATTTAGTTTTTTACGAAAAGGTACTATTTTTAAAAAGAAGTACTTTCTGTGACAAAAAGCCTTAAGAGTTTAAATTTTTTTTACAAAAAATTACTTTTTTTGAGTACAGGTACTTTTTAAAGAACCGGTACTCTTTTTAGGAAAAAGTTGTTTTTTTAAGCAATTAAGCAAATGTACTTATTTTCAGAAAGACTATTTATCTCAAGAAAAGAAAAGAAAAGGTATTATTTTATTTTTAAGAAAAGGTACTTTTTTAAAATTGGTCCTTTTTCTCAAGAACACGTACATTTTTAAGAGTAGAAAAAACTTATTTTGTTTCACAAAAAATGTACTTTTTAAAGAAAAGGTAGTTTTTTAAGAAAAGGCAATTCGTTTTAAGAAATGTTCTTTTTTAAGAAATGGTACCTAATTTAAAAAAATACTTTTTTAAGAAAAGGTAATTTTTTTAAGAAAATTAACTTTTTTAAACAAAGGTACTTTTTTAAGATAAGGTAGTTTTTTAAGCAAAGGTATTTTGTTAAGAATATGAATACCTCTTTTTTTAAGAAAATTTACTTTTTTAAGAAAAGGCACTTATTTAGCAAAATGTTAGGGCAATCGATCAAAGTGAACACATGCAAAAAAGACACAGCGTAAGCGTCACATACGTGGTTGTTGTACAACAATAGTCTCTGCCTGAAAATAAGTGTGATGAAATTGATGTAGCGGCAAGCAGGTCGTCGTCAACATAGAGTATTGAGTAGTGTAGAGAATTCATGGAACGAATTGTAAGACTCAAAGGCAGTGGCGCATTCATAATTTTGTTGTGAAACATTGATACCTTTTGAAATATTTATGCTTTTTGTATTGTTTAATGTAACATCATTGTCGAAATGTTGCACTAATATTGAAATATTTTATAAAAAGAATAAGACTCGTTTATGCTCTTTCACTCAGGCTCTCAACATGAGAGCGGAAAAGAGTGCATTAAGTCCTCTATACTATTCAATACTTTTTGTCGTCGCTCTGATTATGACAAAACAAAAACAATTATTTCAGTGAGCTAAATATTGCTTTATTTTTTTTTAACCATATTACATCTACTGTTAAAGCAGATGTATAAAAAAGAAAATGCAATAGCAAAAGCTCTCTTCGCACAAAAACTAATATTTTTTTTTTGATTTTCCAATGTATCATTTACTAATGTGTCCATAGAAATCGAACAGGTACCGTGTAAAAAAATGTGTCAACACATCGCCCGTGAGATTGAACACTCAATGAGTTTTTTAAAAATATATTTTTAGGTCCTTTTTGTACGAACATGTATTATATTTTGCCGAAAACAGTCCATTTTTAAAGAAAGGAAAAATAAAGAAAGGTATTATTTTTAAGACGTAGTACTTTCTGTAAGAAAAAGTCATAAGTGCATGATTTGTTTTTACAAAGAACTGCTTTTTTTAAGAACAGGTACTTTTTAAAGAAGTGGTACTCCTTTTAGGAAAATGTTATTTTTTTAAGAAAATTTACTTATCTTATTTTATTTTTAAGAAAATGTACTTTTAAAAATAGCAATTTTTGTAAGGTATTTTTTGAAGAAAATGGAAATTTTGGGGAATGGGAACTTTTTTTAGAATTGGTCCTGTTTTCAAGAATAGGTAAATTTTTAAGAGTACGTCCTTATGTCAAGAAAACTTATTTTGTTTCATAAAAAAGGTAGTCTTCAAAGAACGGGAAGATTTAAGAAAATGCAATTTGTTGTAAGAAAATTTACTTTTTTAAGAAAATCTTCTTATTTAAAAAAATAATTTTCTTAAGAAAAGGTACTTTTTGTAAGAAAATTTACTTATTTTTAAAATAATTACGTTTTTAAGAAAAGGTACTTTTCGTAACCAAAGGTACTTTTTGTACGAAAAGGTACTTTTGGTAAGAAAAGGTTCTTTTTGTAAGAAAAGGTTATTTTTGTAATAAAAGTTACTTTTTGTAAGACAATTTACTTTTTGCAAGAAAACTTACTTTTTTTTAAGCAAAAGTACTTCTTATTTTTGAAAAAATTTACATTTTTAAGAAAATTCACTTATTTAAGAAAATTTTTTAAACATCTTTCAGTTTGGCTTTACCAAATTTTGCTTTTTATTGGGTTCAAAACTACAATATAACTACAATATATACTACAATACTACAAAACTACAGTATATACTAAATATTGATTACAGGCTCCACCAGAAACCTTCCCATTAATCAAGAAATTTCCCCACATATGTGAGACATCTTGTTAGTTCAGACACAAACCAAAGCTGAAGCAAACAATATAGTTGCTAATAGTGGTTTGTAGCATAATAGTGTTAAAAGTTGTTCAATTTCTTTTCTTTAGCAACCATCCCGCAACGTGCGATAAGGAACTTCATTCGAAAAAAAAATTATTTTTTGGGAAGTACAAAGCGCCTCTGTCAAAATTTTATGAAAGTTTTGGGACAGAAATTTTTTGGGACAGCATTCGAAAATTGTTACTTTTCAAAAACTAGGAATGCATCGTATGCAAAATGGTGTCCCAAGACACTTATTGATGCTAAATAGAATCTTTAGCAACCACGTAAACCAACATCGTATTTTATAATTGAAATTCCCTTTCATTTCAGTACCCCCACTTGCTGTTTTATAGGTTATACCCGTATTGTTCCTACAGATATCCCAAAGAGGTGGAAGTCTTCGACAGGACTTTTCCAAGTCTTGATGTCTCAGACGCGTTTTCAATGCTTGTGTTGAAATTTGTCTAAACCCTCCTCTGTAAAGATCTTCGCTATTTCAGTCTTGTTCCGTCCCGATTCCATTTTCTGCAAGACTTTCTCAGGATTCCATATCCTTGTTCCACTATGGATGTTTCTCTTTAGCTCGGTAGGAATCTTTAGGGCATGCGAAATCAGTAGGTTTAACTTTGTCCAACACTCGTTTAAATACACAATATTGTGTTGTATTTAAGAAGTAAGAAAAACGCTAGTGATCAGTATTTGTTGAAGTTTGACTTAAACTTGTTGATCTTAAGTAACAAAAAATTCAGTAGCCGGATGCTTATTCCAAATACGGACTGTTCTGCTGTAAATCGAATTCTCTCTGTAGTGAGTTATTCGATCTGCTGCCTAAGTGACAACAGAAACTGCGTAAACCAATATCGTATGTTATAATTGAAATTCCCTTTCATTTCAGTTTTCCAATTCGCAGGACCCTTATATTATATTCTAAATTGGGATTGTCTTGGTCCACCTGAGTTTTTTATGGGAAAAATAAATGAAGCATTTAATTCGCGAGAAGAAACGCTTTCATTTGAGTACCCACACTTATCTGTTGCTAGTTGGCCTAGGTGGACCCGTTTTTTTTTTGTATCCCATGAATCCGACCGACTAAAAACATTTTAATTTTTGTTGTACTTGTATTTTATTCTAATTTCGTTTTTTTCAGACCCGCTAGATGTTAAGCAATTTCACCTCTTAACGGAGTCAAGAAAAGCTTCCCAATATCAGTGATCACAGGCAATATTTCTATTCGGATGTGTTAGGTCGACATCTACTGTTTTACACCTGCTACGAATGGTTGTAATGTCTGCACATTATGGATGTTTATTACTCTATGCTGAAAAAAAGGGTCAGAAACATATCGTAGGAACCATTTATATGTTTGTAAGCACAGTTGTCATGAATTGAAGATCCGCTGCTTTTTTGTTTCTTTGTTGTCTGTAACATTTTTGTTTCCAGTTTCCCGCTTAATGTCCTGCAATTCAGCCGCCTGGACAATCTTGGCACCTGCCATTTGACATCTCTGACTATTGTACGATAGCAAATTTGAATATTCCACCAACTGTGATGACTAAACTATAACTACTGGAAACCTTATAAAGTGTCCTGAATCATTTGTCACTCATTTGAAGGATATATGGTAGAATTCAAATTTATGGAATCATTTACAAGAATTCTCATTACATAGCAATGCTTTTAGCTCTCACAGCTATTTCAACTGCATATTGGCATCATAAATTTGATTGAAATTACTGTTTCTTTTCCTGTGAAATCAAAAAGTACTTAAGTGTGAAAATCATTTAAGGACCTGCCAACATCATTGTTCACGACATGACATTTATCGTGTGTGCAACGAGTGACATTCTGATTGTGTGCAGTTCAGTGACTTCTTTGGAAATTATTTATAAGCTCTTTGATAATTGCAATAGAACAATTGACATGAGAACCAACATGCAGTAAAGCGAGAGATTTCCGAGTGACATGGAGTGCATGGGGTGAAATTGGATTGTAGTGTCATTGTTTTGGCATTGAATGCACACGATGTTTGGTTTATCAATATACGATTTATGACACAAGTTTCAGTTAGAAACTCAGGTAGATTATGTGACATAATTTATGATGTTTAAGAAAATACTAAAAGTCGTGTTAATTTTAAAAATATTAAAAATAGTTAGAGAATGGAATAAATTCAGTTTAAGTAATTAATCACACTTTAAAATGTATAAATATTCTACGACTTATACAACTACATTTTTCATATCATTTTATTCCCATTTTCTTAATTTCAATTACTGAGTTATAAGAAATTTTCTTGTCAGTTTTAAAGGAGACTGTCTTGCACTCCAGTTTAGTTTGAACTCAAAACTCTTTAGGTCACAAATAACAAAGGTTTCTTTATCATTTGTATCTGACGGAGAAGATGCATTTCAGTTTTATTCAAATCATTTATTTCCAGCTGTCATTCTCTAAACAATTGATAATTTAGAATTATTTTTGGAACGAAATTCTTCATCGCACGTTGCAGGATGGGGGTTAAATGAAAAAATTTTAAACAACTTTTTTTAACTACTTTATTACAACCCATTATTATTAACTATATTGGGTACTTTTGGTTTGGTTTGGTTTAACGGGAAGTTTTCTAGATGGAGCCTGTTTCTTACATATTGTAGTTTTCAACCCAATAAAAAGTAAATTTAGAAAAGCCAAAGTGCAAGACTGGCAAATCCATGAAATACAACCCTGAGCATGGAATTACATTTGGCAGCACACTTACTCTTACACTCGTACTTTTGGTTTGGTTTGTGTCTAGACTAACATATGGGGGGATATTTCTTTGTTTACTGGGAAATTTTCTGGTGGATCCTGTCAATTGCATTTTATAATTTCGAACCGAATAAAAAGTAAATTTAGAAAAGCCAAAGTGAAAGAAGTTTAAAAAAGAAAATTTTCATAAATAAGGCAAAGTAAATTTTTCAAAAAAAAATTACCTCTTCATATTCTTAAAGAAAGTACATTTTCTGAAAAAAAAGACTTTATCTTAAAGAAGCACCTTTGCTTAAAAAAAGTAAAATTTTCTTAAGTACGTTTTCTTAAAAAAAGGAAATTTTCTCAAAAAAATACCCATTGACATTCTTAAACAATGTACCCTTTCTTAAACAAAATACCTCATCTTAAAGAAGTACCTTTGCTTAAACAAGTAATTTTTTTTACGAAAAGTACCTTTTCTTAAAAAAGGTAACTTTTTTTAAATAAGTACCTTTTCTTAAAAAATTTGACTTTCTTAAAAAACTACCTTTTCTTTAAAGAGTTAATTTTTTGTAAAAAAAAAATAATTTTTCTTGAGATAAGTACCTACTCTTAAAATTGTACACGTTCTGTCGTAAAAAATAGATTTTCTTCAAAAAAAAATACCTTCTCTTAAAACAAAACATTTTCTCACAAAAATTGCTTTTCTTAAAAGGACATTTTCTTAAAAATAAAATAATACCACTTCTTTTCTTTTCGTGAGATAAGTAGCTTTTCTAAAAATAAGTACGTTTTCTTAAAAAAATAACCTTTTCCTAAAAAGAGTACCACTTCTTTAAAAAGTACCTGTTTTAAAAAAAGTACTTTTTTGTAAAAAAAATTCATACTCTTAGGCTTTTTCGTACAAAAGCACTTCTTATTAAAAATTGTAGCTTTTATTAAAGAAAAACATTACACATACATACATGGTTTCCCATTACATTCCATGAAGGAATTGAGGAGAGCTTCTCACAACCCGTGAGCTGAGCGCTTTCTAGTTTTAAACTTACTGATTGGGGCCTACAGTTTTTACACCGACTCCGAACGGTATTTTGAGAAGCTTTTTAATGGCTAAATACTCGATAGTGTAGCCATCACAATGCGAGGTGACCGCCGTCGAAAGAAATTTAAGGTGGTAAGAGTAGGGATCGGACCCAGGATCTCATGTACAACGGTCGCGCACACTAACCATTGCACTACCGACGGACACATTAAAAAAACATTAGCCTTTATTAAAAGAAGTACCTTTCATGAACAAAGGATCTTTTCGGGAAAATATAGTACATATTCTCACATACATATTCATATATATACCTTTTTTCAAAACAATACAATCAATAAATAAAAATTTTCTTAAAACAAGTTTAACATTTTACAAAAAGTATATTTTCTTAAAGATCCATTTAAATTATCGTATTTTTCAACGGGCGCCTTAGGAGTGTCAGAACTAACTAGTACATAATTTATAGTGAAAGGAACTTCGTTCCACCCGGGTGTCCCCTGACACCTCATGTAATTTTTTAACCTGTTTTAAATTTTGAGTAAAATGTTTAAACTGTTTGACATTTAAACTGTTAAAGTTAATTGAAATCTCTTAATACTTTATAGTTTTGGGAAAACCAATTTACTGTCAAATACAAATTCTAGAGTTAAAGTATTAACCCAGCAAAAAATACTGCTTCGCTGGAGGCAAATTTGTAAGGGAAAAATCAATTTTAATTGCCTTCTCTTTCCCTTACGGAAGGCATGATTTTTGTTCGCGAGTTCACAAAAAGTAGGTCTCGGAAGTTGCACATTTTTAACTCAATATAATATGCAATTAAATCATGAATACTTTTAGTGCATTTTGTAGCGCTCTCACGTAGCGTCTTTTTAATTGCAGACAAGTTGCAATAAAAGCATGCCTTTTTTGATCTGCTTTTACTTGCCATCTTTTATGTTAAAGAATTATCGCTTCAGGTAGCGCCTAACTAATGCATACCTTTCATGAATTATTGAATGCGTTTGTGGAAGCGCGGTCTATTATGAAATAAAATGCAATAAAAATGTGGTAATTTTTATTTTAATCACAAATTTTATTTAAGTAAGTAATTCATTTAAGTAATAAACAAAAATTAAAAAAAAAAATTTAGATTTCATATTGATTAATATAAGTAAGTATTGTATTTCAGAAGATTTAGTATTTTTAAATTATAAAATTAATTCACAGCGATAAACTAAATTCAAAAATTCAATTCTTTAACGAATAATGAGTTATTTATACGTAAATAAATAATAACTTATATTAATTAGTGGACTACAGATTAATTAATATATTTGATTCAGATATCAGACTTTAAAACAAATACTGGCCTTTTTGTAAAACAAATTTTATTTAAGTAAGTAATTCATTTAAGTAATAAACAAAAATAAAAAAAAAATTTAGATTTCATATTGATTAATATAAGTAAATATTGTATTTCAGAAGATTTAGTATTTTTAAATTATAAAATTAATTCACAGCGATAAACTAAATTCAAAAATTCAATTCTTTAACAAATAATGAATTATTTATACGTAAATAAATAATAACTTATATTAATTAGTGGACTATAGATTAATTAATATATTTGATTCAGAAATCAGACTTTAAAACAAATACTGGCCTTTTTGTAAAACGAAATGTCTTTTAAAATTTGAACTTTGTTCGGATTTGTTTCTTTTTTGTTTTTTAATTTGATTAGTATTAGTTAATTAATTCGCCATCTTCAAAAAAAGAGTTGTCCTTTCTATCATTATTTTTGTGTATGGATACAATTTTATAGTGCTTATTTTTTGTCAATCGAATTGCTCTTCGCAGTTCTTTCATAAAATCCTTTTTGTTAGTTTTTTCTAATGAATCGGCCGATTCTGTAAAAATTAAGTGTTGTAAGAGAATTGTTTCGTAAAAATTATTTAAATACTTACTATACAACACTTTGAGAAGTTTTGGATAATCTAATAAACGTTTTTTCTGCTGTCTTCCATCAACATTGTACTGCAGTAAAAAATCCATATCGAAAATAGCTGTAATATTTTTCACAATGCCTCCCTTGCCTAAAATTTTCTTAACTGTGGCCATCTAAAAAACAAAACGTTTTCACATTTAATTTAAATTATAATATAGAATGTGTTGTCAACAGAATGGGAATGTAAAATTCTATAAGAAAAATGTCTCAGTCATTTTTCGTAAAGATATGATTATTATTATTATTTTTTTGTAAAGAATAAGTTGCAGATTCTGAGACGTATCCATATAGGAAAGGTCTTTGGTTATGAAACATTTTATCATACAGAAAAAGACTCGGATTCTGAAAGTAATTTATTCAGAAAAAGTCTATATTAACAATGTCTTAGAATCTGTTAAAATATCTCACAATATTAAAAATATACAGAAAGAAAATTCAGAATCGTGATATACTTACCATTGCTTCCATTGTGTCTGCAGAAATTTCTGATTCTATGTCATCAAGTTCCGCCTGGTTACAAATTGGGAACTGGTCACTATATTTAGAGGAATTAGATGCAGGAGTCAAGTTGGTTTTTACAATTGCTTTAACTTCTGATAAAAGTTGTACAATTACTTGATTTTGATTGTGAACAATTTCTAAAAAAAAAGTTTTAATAAAATTTTAAAAATAGTTATCGAAACTAATAGAACCTTACCATTTAAGTGTTTGACATCTTCTTTTACTTCGGAAATCTGATTTACATCTCTCTTAACAAGTAAAAGGTCTAAAAGTAAAAAATGCGAAAATTTTAGTTAGTGTTATAAATTGGTTTCTAATTTTTTTTTTTTTCAAAAATACCTGTATAGAGTTTTGCCATATTTTCACTAAGTTTCTCAACGCTTTCCAAAACGGAATTATTTGATGCTGGTGGACGTGGCATTTTCCTGAAGTTTTTATTTATTTTATTTTTTATTTATTTTGTAATTAGAGTTTTAGCTAGTGTGTTGTAAATGTGTGTGTTAAAGGCACAAGTATTTGTTTATTTTTATATGGTAAACATACAAGTTTTCCACATATTTGGTAAAATTTAAACGTTTTTTCTACAAAGGCCTCTGGACGTACAATAAATATTCCTAACTCCTTTGATGGCAAAGGTTCCAGGAAATAGTCTTTTGGACATAAAAACACTTCGGCCTTAAAAACTTCGTTTTTTTCAAATTCTATTATTTTTGCGGGAATATTTCCATTTATCAAGCAATAACTATCCGCAGAACAGGTAGTAAAAAAACCAAATTTAGAAGCAAAAGATTTAATTAATCCATTAGAATTAGTTTTTGTTCCTTCAAAAGGGGCTTTTTTCATAATTGGCGAATCAAAAAAAACATTGTACAGTTGTTCCTCAATCTGCTGAGGTTTTTTCACAGCTTTTTTTAAATCCTTCATTGCATTTTCGAAGGGATAAGCTGTTATGTCGGACAGTTCACCAAATTGTTGTGCAGTGTCGCCCAAATGAATTAAACTATGCACGTTGTGGGTTAAACTATTTTGACCATAAATGTTTGGAAACTCCTCTACGAATTTTTTTAAAATTTGATTTGCCATGACTATTTTTTCCTGCGATATATTTTTAAGCAGTATTCTATACGCACAAGACAGTAATAAATAGTGTTTAAAAAAATCAGGACCAGTAGACTCTTTTACCACTATTAGTCCTGTGTAGAGCAGGAACTGACGGAATTCCACCGATTTCCACCTAGCGATTTCCGTTAGCGGTCGGGGTTTTCGAGAAAACTCCCGCGGTATAAAAGGCGCTAACGAAACTAGCAGAAACGACATGGATTCTCTCATAGCTGGCGTTAGTCGTTCACTAGATTTGCCTTGAAGTAAGAATACCAACATTTTTTTCATTACACCTAAATCCACTAGATGCATAACATCTAGTGGAAATTGTGTAATCATCTTGACATCTAAAGATTCAAGCAACATGTGGGTGTCAAGAAACTTTTGCTGGTGGAAATTGGCAAATTTCCTATTTTTAAAGTCTTCGTCACTACGTAAGTTTCCAGAAGTCGTGGTAAACGTAGTGACATTCGAAATACTGACTCCTATTTGATCGCACTTGCTGCATCCGTTTAGGGAATTGTGGCCCTTAATTCCACAAACGAAAGAGCGTGCAGGTGCATCACATAAAAAAGCTCGAATTTTGACCTCAATTCTATAATCGCTTATTAAATATCCCTCAGTTTTTATTTTTTTTATTTCATGAACAAATGCATGTAAAAATGAATCTATGTTTGAAGGTTTTTTTTTTCCAACATAACATCCAATTAGGAAAACCTTTATATTTGACATGTTTACTACCCTTCCTAGTAATGGCCAGAGACCAACAGCGCTACTTTTGTACAATGGAAGTCCGTCTATCCCAATGTCTAAAATAATTGTATCAATTTTTTGCTCTATTAATTGCTCATCTATTTTTCTTAGATTCTGCTCTATTCCTAAATGAAAGTATGATCCTGGAGACACTGTTCTTTTTACTAACTCACATTTTCTTCCTAAAAGGGTAGCCACACTTATGGGAATTTCGGGATGTAGAGGATTTAATATTTTTAAAACTGCTACTGTACATTTTACTGTAGGCCGATATTTTTTATACCAATTCCTTAAATTATCTGTTAATGATGGCAATAACTCTTCATTATTAATATCAAAAGTTGATTCGGTAGCTTCTGTTCTGTAAGAAAGATTATCTGTTCTGGTTGAGCAACTTGCCAGCATTAAAAGATTTTTTTCTTTTTCGATTTTTACTAACTTATATAATTGCCTTTTACCGACCATTGTTTATTATTACCAAAAAGCACTATTGAAGTTTATTACTCTACAAAGAACAAGAAAGAAGACAAATATTCTCACCATAACACAAATTTCTTTTACCATAGGAAACTCTAGCCGATTGACACACACTGCAATACTGAAGAAAAATAAACACAAAGCAAATTCGGAAAAAAACATGTATACACACAAAATTGTTTGAAGAACAAAAATATAAAACCGCGTGACCAAATTACACACATTTAAACACTATAAATTATTAATATTTAATTATTATTTATTCATTTTAATTTTAGTATTATTTATTTATTAAATTTTTTGCCACCTTTAATTATTAAATATTTATTATTCACTCACAAACAAATCACAATCAAAAGTATAACTTCTTGTTTCGAAAGCAGGAGATCAACTGATTTTTTTAATTGCGTCATCCAAACTTTTGTAAGTGAGTGAGTAATTGTTTTTTTTTTGTAAATTTTTTTGTATACTACAATAGAGAAGAGAGATACAATAGAGAAGAGAGCTACATAAAAATCTCTTCCCTTTTTATTTGATCTCTGCCTTCTTTTTATTGCATTTTTGTAAGGGAACAATATATGGCATGCATTCGATGGGCTACTACATGCGCATTTATGGTAGTTCTGCTTCCAAAACCCCGTTTATTTTTTGCTGGGAAGTCCTTGTAAAAAATCCTTTGAATACATGAAATCGCCGCCATTTAAGTTTCATACATTTTGCCGTTAGTGCGATGCTTGGTCATAAGCAATTTTAAACACCGCACATACTTAATTTCTACTGAAATGCAGGGTATAGCAAATTGGTTTTCTCTGAAAACGCTTTCAATTTTGTTAAGGTCCATTACAATTTTGGTAGCAGACATGTGGTACCAGAGGGGTTTAGTTCGAGATGAATACAAAAAACAAAAGTCTTAACCGAAAACGATTAAAAGTGGCGTTTTTTTTTACATTTTGATGAACAATTATCGATGGAAAAATGATTGAAAAATATCATCATACGATGCTACAGAAATTTTTTTATATTTTTTAATTTAGCTGTCAACTGCATGCATTCTAATATTGAAGTTTATTTTTTTTTGTTGGTTTACTACTCCATAAAGGACAATTTCATAAAGTGTCACAAGTTAGCTTTATATGTTTGTGGCAACATGACATTGATTGTGATTTTCTATTTTATCCAGGTAGTTCTGGCAGTATTATGCTCCTAAAAAGAGTTTTATTTTCTGAAGGAAAAAATAAAACTCCTAAAAAGAGTTTTATTTAAGACGGATAAATAAAACTCGCTTTTCAAGAGTTTCATCCGACCTTTTATTTTTACGTTGAAAAAAACCCCTAACTTTGGAATTGCGAGCGTTTTTTTAATATCACCATGAAAGAGCTTTCCGAGATGAATCTCTTGGTACATGACAGTATAGGTCTCCGTTGACTCTAACATGAAGAGTTTTTGAGTTAAAATTTTCTGGATAACTGTTATTTACGGTCCCTGGTATTTTCACATAGAACTCATTTTAAAATTCTGCGGTGTCAACTGAGTCAAACATCGTTGTTGTTATTAGCTAAAATTAACTCTTTGAAACAACAGAACCCCAATGTTACAGCGTTCTATAAATTATCCATCACTGTTCCCTCTAAATCCCACAACAGTTTGTGAAAGGATGCAACTCTACAAAAGTTTATATATTGCACACAGTTTAAGAAAACCCACATAGTGTGTCAAATTTCATTAATTCACATTTTTTTTAATTGAATGTAAAAAACCTTCAATTGTTATATGAAACCTGTCGCAAGTTTCAAAAACATCGGAAAGGAATTTAAAAATTCAATTATATACTCGTAAAACAATAAACTACACGCTGACAAATTTGCCTTTTTTTGATGTTTGGACGCATATATAACGTGCTTGTAGCTTATGGCAAATATAGTGTAGTGCAACCCTGCTAGTACTATTATACTTCTCATATCTATTACATCTTCTCATCCCTATTACTACTACCCACATTCTCATGTACAAGAGCCGCGCACACTAACCATTGCACCACCGACGGCCACCTATTATTATAGTTTTGTTATTAAAATACTACCCTAATACTTACTCTCGCTGATAATAAAAATACAGATAGCAGCTAGTCTGCTCCCAAACTTTTAAATGACTCGTTTTATTTCTCCCGAATAGTTACAATAGTATACTTGTGTCTAAACACATTGTGTTTGCTATTCAATATATCATGTTTGGGACACAATGATTAATAGGCTATAATGCATATATATATTTGTGATCCAAAGCTGGCTTTGTTTGTTTGAATACTACGACAGACAATTAAGAAACAAAAAGCAGGAGATCTTCAATTCACGCAAACAAAGCTTGCAAACATGTACATGGTACCTGCAATATGTTGCTGGGGCCATTATTTTTCAGCGCATATGAAATTGCAATACAGAGAGGGAACTTTAATTGCATTTTACTCAAGAACTTGTTTTGACACACTAGGTGCGTTTTTCAATACAGGGTCACAAATATTAGACCAACTCATATTGTATGTTGGGTAGAAAGTGTTTTTTTGTCCACCACTCACAATTTACATTACTTTCTATTCTGATGGTTCCCAGAATATTTCGTATCTAGCGTTAGGATCCCGTGAGCTGGACTGTTTTTAAAAAAAGCTATTCTTTTTTTTGAGTTTTTCGAAGAAATATGGGTAATTCCAAAATATTTCGACACAGTCCAGGACCCATCCCCTATTGAATTGTATGAAATTTGCGCAGAAGTTTCTCCTCGTCCATACGAATTCTTAGTCAAAATTCAAAGTAGTTTTTGTTTTATGGTTCGTTGAAGTAGGTATTGCATGGCACTTTCTAGCTATTGCATGGCGTCCTCCAGACGCTCATAAAATGTTTCTTTGACCTCATCATCTCTATCCTCTGTCAGTGCGTGCACACAAATTAACGAGATGTTGAAATATTTCGCTTTGATGCGAATTGTGGCTATGCGGTCACTCACTGGATTGAACCTTGAAACTAGGTGTCGCAGTCTCTTGCCAACTATAACTATATATATATATAACTATAAATTCGTGTTTTCGCTCATGGCAGCTGTAGTAAATATCAAAGTTTTTCTTTCTGTTGCAACCATATCCTTTCCATCGCATTGCCTGGATCGCTGTGATGTCAGCATTATTTTTTCCGAGGACATCCGTCAGTTGGAAAGTGGCACCGGTCCTGTATAACGTTCGAACATTCCAGGTATATATCCTTAAATCATGGTCCTTATAACGTTTGCGAGGGTCGGCAACAGTTGGGGGGTTTCTTTGTTCATTATTTTCGACGTATATTTTCATTACCAATATAACGGTGGCGGGAGGCAAACCCAGCTTACGTGGTTTGCATTTTACCTACTGCCAGGATGATTACGTTTCAGTCGCCCATTTTGGATCAGACGCTGACTAGAATGCGGTGAGTCGAAACTAGATTTTGGTTTCTTCAATTTTGATCCGCCGTTGGCCAGGGGTGTTGGCTCATCCACCTTCAAAGGACAGAAGAATATGTCCATTACTTCGAAGAGCTTCAGTGACAGGGTCACCTAATAACCCTGAGACGTATCACTGATCGCATTACCACTCAGGTTGCTTCCTTCTCACTTTAGCTAGCTACCGGAGGTGAATGGCTATCAGAAACTTTCCACATCCCAGGACAGACCCGCGTCTTTTTCAAATGTCGAAACCATTAATTTTTGTCTTGTCCTTGTTTACTGCCAAGCCCTCTTTGGCTGATTCCTTCTCAATTCTCGAAAGTACTGCAATAACGTCTCATCGATTTCACCCACTCTTGTCATTAAAAATTGGGCATGATTATTCTCTTTAAGCTCCCTTACCTACAGTGCAAAATTTATTATTCGATTTTTAACCATAACAATTCTATTAAACATCTCAATTTGTTGTTTCTCTTCACTGTGAAAACGGACGCTTTCTTGAGAAACTTGTTTCGTTTTTGTTGTGTTTCACCATCCGCAACTTGGCCAAGCCGAGTGGTTTTTGAGTGGGGGGCGAGGTGGATTTTAAATAACGACCATTTAAGAAGAAAAATATGTTTTAGCCTTATAATGAAATGAAATAAAAAACAAGTTAACTGTAATGAAATATTTTTAATTAACATTTCACGAAAAATGGCCACAATGAATGCAAATTAAGAAGTACTTCCTTTATAAATTAATATCAAGTATTTGCGTAGATGAAAAAACCAACATATTTATATTTATAATTAATTGACCTCATAACTTTTTGTAGCCAAACCAGAGCTGGCAATTTAACATAGTTTAAAGTACATCCTAGTAATGGAAGCAGTAGGGGGTATAAATTTTGTATATTTAAGAACATTTTGATGTTGAAACTGGAACAGAGCAAAGTGTTATTGAATGACGGGCTTCAGTTATTTCGGAAAATTAATTCCGTGCATTATATCGAAAACAGAGTTGCTCTCAAGGAGCCGCATTACCGCTACAAAGGAAGTTGATCCAAAATTGCGAATATTTCGACAGCTGGTTTATGTTGTAATGCAGAGATATAAAGAGAAAATAGTACAATTAATTGTCTCTTAAACGTAACTTCAAAAGTGACAACTTAACCTGATATCTTTATTCTGAACGCAGTATTAAATTTTTAGTGCAATATAAGACGGTGATTGTAAAGCTCCGTGAGTATTTGTATAAAAGAAAAGATAATCTTCTCCAAGTTTTATACATTTAGAGCATCGTTTTTTAAGTTTTGTTACTCCTTCAAATAATTGGTTTTCTCAAAATCCTCAAAATTGCTGTTTGTTTCAGTGATGACTTCTTCATTACATTTTCTTCAGGTATTGGAATATAAAGTGGTCCGCAGGTGGCTAAATCTGGAGAATATGATGGTAAAGTTAGCAATTCGAAGCACTATCTATAGATACGAGGGAGGATCAATAAGTCCGTGAATTTTTGAATGAAACAAAGTTTTTTGTGTAAAAAAAAAATTTATTTTCCAACAAGCCCAAAAAAATAAGACTCGTGTCCACCAGTTTTACCCAAAGTCATGCATTTTTTATGGGCCTCTAAAAATTTGGGGCCTCGGTGTCATTTTTGCAAAAAAAGTGATCATTTTGTCAGGCTCATATCTTGCAAACCGCTCGAAATTTTGATTTACTCTGTGAGGGAAAGTTGTAGCTCTGATCATAAAGAATAAAAATTGTGAACATATAAAATCAAAAACACGTCATCTTCCTGGTCGAAATCGCTAAAACATTTCGATTTTTTTTAACCTTTTTTTCCGGTATTCAGGTTCACAGGTAGCAAACCGATCAAAATTCAAGGAAACAATCAACTACAAAAATGTACCCAAGATCTCATATGAGATCATATGAGCTTCCCAGGAATGATTTTTAACACAGTTTATTTATTACTTTATTATTATTACTTTTTTTGCAAAAATTACACCGAGGCCCCAAATCTTTAGGGGCCCAAAAAAATAAAGTGCATGACTTTGGGCAAAACTGGCAGACACGAGTCATTTATCACGTTGTGGTGTCCGTATATGATTATATTTTTTCGTGTTGCACTGGGAAATAGATGATTGGTGTGAATTTGTTTTTTGCGCACGCTAACCATTGCACCACCGACGGCCAGTATAAACAAACCCCAAGGGTAAAACAAATTCAACATGGACGATAACCACTATGACGTACAAATATGCACATAAAAATTATGCACAAAATATAAACAGACATAATGCTCATGGAATACATACGCACGCCAAAGAATAAGAGCCAACAGAGTTCATAGGACCCCCGATCAATGGAACATAAAAAGCTACTTGTAGACAATTGGTCAGGCGCCATTCCCAATAGCCCGAAATCATAGCAAGCCCCGTGAAAACTCCAATAAATACACAATGTCCACGTTACATATGGAGGCCAGAACATCTACAGCATACCATCCAAAGTATCATTGTCGCCTTCGCTGCAGGGTCGGGCTTTGCCAAAGAAGGACTCCACCTTATCTTCGTCACCGTAAAGATGACAGTGTAGTCAATACCGTTCGTAATCTGGTTACGAGTGAAGCCCCCAACATCACAGTGACCCATAATTACTACAATGTGTAGCCGCAAATCAGCCTTCTCCACTAGCAGGAGCGACCAAGTCCTACTCAAGTCTACTACCGGCCATATATCCCCCGAAATCCTACAATCCAATCTGGCTGACTATGTCAGTCAGTCACTATGCGGTCAGTCATCAAGTCATACAGGTAACAAATCGGTGAATTAACTGAGTTCACCAAATCAGCAGAAATACATTCCGCTTTAGCACGACGGTCTGCTTCAAAGTTCCCTGCAACATCACTATGCTCCGGAACCCAGCAGTTTGTCAGCTCGCCGGGTACTACACGGTCAGAATTCGCTTTCAACCCCTAACTGATATGGATTTACTTATGTTCGAAGTGATCGCATTGAAGGACGACTTAACGACTTAACGCACATAACGAATTCACCAGCCGGGTACAAACCCGAGTTCATAACCTCGTCCACCGCCCTCATAATTGCCAGCATTTTCGCTTGAATGACTCGGCAGTTACCACCCCACCCCTGCCCTAGACATCTCTCCTCTTCTTCTTCTTCTTGTCGTTCTCGTTGAAAGGAACTGGGCCAATGGCATCTTTAATATAGCTTGTCAACAGAGACGCTACAAAAGTAAATCGATAGGGACAGCAAACGACGCCATATTTTTCCCCGCTCTTTTGACATTTCTCTTCAGTAAGGTTTGCCATTTCATCATCGAAAGATAAACGAGCCAACAACGAGTCGAAATTATTAAAATTTACTACCGAAATTTGGAGTCAGTGGCCTCAACTTTACGAGCGCTACGATTCGGATTTTCATCGGAAAATCATCTTCAGCGATGAGGCTCATTTCTGGCTGAATGGCTTCGTCAATAAGCAACATATGCGTTATTGGTCTGACAGCAATCCACACGTAATCCATGAGTCATCATTGCATCCCGAAAAAATTACGGTTTGGTGCGGTTTATGTGTCGGCGGTGTCATTGGGCCGTACTTCTTCCATGATGATCAAGACCGGCACATTACTGTGAATGCGAATCGCTACCGTTCAATGATAACCGAATATTTTGGGCCCCAATTGGATAATATGGCCTTGGAGGCCATGTGGTTCCAACAGGACGGCGCCACAAGCCACACACCCAATGCCACAATCAATTTATTGGAAACCCAGTTTGGTGAACGTGTTATCTCACGAAATGGCCCACGAAATCGGAACTGCGATTTGATACCGTTGGACTATTATTTGTGGGGTGCCCTCAAAGATAAGTGTTACGCCGACAAGCCAGAGACAATTGACGCTTTAAAGGACAATATTCGTGAAGCCATTGGTGAAATACAGCTGCACACAATCGATAATGTGCTTAAAAATTGGACCGATCGTGTAGGCTACTGCATGGCCAGCCGAGGCAGCCATTTGAATGAAATTATTTCCATTATTAACCGGAAGGATTGTACTTTCAAATAAAAAAAGAAATTTGAGAAAATATTCAGTAGTTTTTTTTTTATAGCATTTTCAAAAAAAAACGTTATTTGGCGGACCCGTTACATACACACACAATGTAAGGAACACACTGCGTCCTATGTCGTTTCATCATCAGAATGTACAAGAAGGGGAAAACTTTAACCCGCCCCTTTAATTAGCGCCATATGTAAACTTTCAAAATACGGATACACGTAAACCTTTTTTTAACCCATCTACCCAGAATCCGTTGTCAGAACCCTTTAATTTTTGAAAACGTTTAATTTTGTTCCACGCTGTAATCGCTGATAGAATTATCACTGCGAGTATTGACTTTTGTTAAGAATTTTGTTTTCTTCACTTTTGCTGAAGTCATTGTTTACAAATCTATATACTACAAAAAAAATACTAAGATGAACGAACAAGGATACGGCTTCCATGAAATCGCATTATAACATATACAGTGACAAGGATTCATGTGAGTTACTCAGACGCCAAGTGATCTAATTCCACATTTAAACAATTTTGTAATTTCAATACTAACTATTGGAACTAAAATATTTTAATATTGTAAAATTTAAATCCCCTTGTATATTATCAGCCAAAACAAAGTGTAGACATCATGTATTTTAGGTCCTCGCCTTGATTTTATATTAAAATACTCGTACACAAAAGTCTCAAACTTCTTTTCCAATTTTATACAACTTTTGTTCTGTGGAATTTGATTAATTGGTCTCTGACTATGTCAGATATGAGTTTTTAAGTAAATTCATTATTGCTAGCTAACGGTGTGTAGAACCCTAGTGGAATATAAATTAAAGTATAACATATCTCATAAAGACCGCAAGGGGAGTGTTGGTGTAATAAATCTTTTAAAACTCAGCTACTCCCATTCGCAGACAGCTGCACGAGTTATGAGTTGTATTATTTCGTTGCAGTCACGGTTTTCAACATTTCAGTTAATTTTTCTTCTTGTTGAACTTGTTGCCACATTAATATTTGATATTATAATTGTTGGAGTTGTTAATCGTGATTATGAAATCTAACAACGACACCGGTAAACAACTGCGGATGCATAAATTCATAGCGACTAGAGTGGCCATTATTTCGGTGATTTCAAGATGAATTTCCAAAATTACACCAACTCCTAACAATATTTTACTTAAATCGTATGTTTTGGCGAAACATTTTAATGTGCGCAACTATGGATATCCTATGTCAGTTCTCATTTTAGAAAATTTTGCAAAATTCAGTGCATCCGCACTAAATGCGAGTTACACGGTGCTACATAGTAACATTTATCTTGGACTTGAAGCCCGATCTAGGGTGCGTTGTAGTCACGAAAGAGTTTTTAATAGATTTGAAACACTCTCAAAATTTGTATTAGCTTTGTTAATATACAGAAATCCTAATAAACTTTTCATTTTCTCCCCACCTTTCTCTGTCTCCCCTAGCCGGAAATGATTGATGTCCAATCATTTGGTTTCCTATTGTACAGGAAACCAAATAGAAATAAAGCTCATTTAACCTCAAGATTTACAGTAGATATGGCATTTCGCCACAAATAACTTTTAAGTCCAATCGGTTGAAATGGGTGTCTCTGCATATTTTTAATTTAGTGTAATTTTTTTTTTTTTTGTACAAGTGGTAACTCTGAAATTTGGCGACTGTCACACAAGTTTATTCCGTTTATAATAAAGGGAGCGGTTTACGAAAGGACAAAGCGTTAATAATAACACGTTATTATTACAAAAATTTGGAAAGCTATGCTGAGAACGCAACCATCGCAGAACTTTCAGTGGAGAAAGTGCACCTACGGTGTCAACCATTCGAAGAGTGGTCAACAAATTTGAATAAACTGGGTCGGTAATGGACAGTTAGACTAATGTGCGTCAACGTACCGTTCGATGTCGTGCAAACATTGCTACTATAAACAAGAGTGTCGGCGAAAACAAGATAACATCAAATCGGCGTCGTTCCCAAAAACTTTAAATTTCACGAATCACTGCGCAACGAATTTTGACAAAAGACTTCAAACCTTTATGCGTACAAAATTCAGCTTACTCATGAGCTCAAACCACCATGGAAAGCGCCGCCAACTCGTTCAATGTGTAATGGAGCAAAGTGAAGTCAATGCCAATATTTCGAAAAAATTCATCTTCTCCGATGGAGAGCATCTCCATCTGAATGCCTGCGTGAGTACACAAAATTATCGAATTTGGTGCTCCGAAAATCCTCATGCAATCCATGAGAAACAAATGCACCCACAACGAGAAACTTCATGGTATGGATTTGTACCTATTCCTATTCTTAAACAAAGTACCTTTCCTTTAAAAAAAAACTTATCTTAAAGAAATAACTTTGCTCAAAAAAGGAAATTTTCTCACAAAAAGTACCTTTTCTTAAAAAACTACCTTTTCTTTAAAGAGCACCTTTTTTGTGAAACAAAAAAAAAGAGATAAGTACCTACTCCTAAAAATTTACCTATTGTAGAAAAAAAGGATTAATCCTAAAAAAATTCAATTACCTAAAAAAACTTTTCTTCAAAAAAACACCTTCACTTACCAAAAATTCTTTTCTTAAAAATAAATTTTCTTATAAATAAAATAATACCATTTCTTTTCTTTTCTTGAGATTGAGGCTTTCTGACAATAAGCAGTAAAAAAATAAGCTTTTCCTAAAAAAAGTAGCACTTCTTTAAAACGTACCTGTACTTAAAAAAAGTTCTTCTTTGTAAAAAAAAATTCATACTCTTATGGCTTTCTCTTAAAGAAGGTACTTCTTCTGAAAAATAGTAACTTTTCTTAAAAAAATATTTACTTTTATTGACTATTTTACAACCTCTTTAGGTCAGACGTCTTACACATATTAATTAAACAAACAAATTACACAAATTTCAGCATATTCTTCCTTCGCCTTTTCTCGCTAGTTGGTGGATTCTTCTGCCTGGTCTTTCCAGCGGAGTCTTGGTCGTTCTCTTTTCCTGCTTCCATCGGGTACGTTATCGAAAACCTTTCGCGCTGGCTCATCTTCATCCATTCTGATAACATGGCCTAGCCAACGCAATTGGCCTAATTTGATTCGCCTAGCTATGTCCACGTCAGAATATAGACTATATAGCTCTGCGTTCCATCGACGTCGGTACTCCCCGTTTTCTCTAACAGGACCATATATTTTACGGACAATTTTTCTCTCGAAAACTCCCAGTTGTTTTCAGCCGCTTGCAATATGACCCAAGTTTCGGAGTCATATGTCAAGACAGGTAAAATGAGAGTCTGATATAGCTGGACTTTTGTCCGTCGAGAGAGAGCTTTGTTCCTAAACTGCTTGCTGAGCCCAAAATAGCATCTATTTGCAAGCACAATTCTCCTATCTATCTTCAGGCTGACGTTGTTGTCCTTGTTCACGGCGGATCCAAGGTAGACAAATTCATCTACCACTTCAAAATTAAATCGGTTGCCAACGTTCAAGTGCGGACCAAGTCGAGAGGATTCTCTAGTCGTTGACACCATCAATTTTGTCTTGCCCTCATTAACAGCAAGACCCACCTACGATGATTCCTTTTTGATTCTTGAAAATACTGCAGTAACCTCTCGCAAATTTCGCCCAAAAAATATTAGCTTTTAATAAAAGAAGTACCTCTTATTAAAAAAGGAAATTTTCGGGAAAATATAATACATATTCTTACAAAAAGGACCTAAAAATATACTTTTAAAAAAAATATATTCTATAAAAAAAAATTCCTAAAAAAAGTTTATCATTTTGCAAAAAGTATCTTTTCTTACAGATCCATTTATATTATCGTATTTTTCAACAGGCGCCTTAGGCGTGTTGCAACTAACTAATACATAATATATAGTGAAAGGAACTTCGTTCCAACCGGGTGTCCCCTGACACCTCATGTAATTTTTCATAATTCCTATAGTTTTCCATATCGTTGTAAAACCTGAAATCGGTTATAAGCCTGTTTCTACTCCTCGGTGTAATCGAAACCCGGTTTCGCTAAAATTGGAATATTCGAAGAAGCTGATAACCGACATTTCTGACATCCCGGTTTTTGATTACACTAATCGAACCCTAACTACAAAATAATAAAATAATAAGCAATAAGTCAAAATTTTCAAATTTTATTTTTTGCTTAAAACCAATATCTGGTTTCATTTTCTGTCGCCTTTCGTTGAAAAAAAATCAGTATGAATATCACACTGTAACACGAAAAAATATAGCCATATACGGACACCACTACGTGATAAAAGACAAAAAAAAAAGACCCGTGTCTCCCAGTTTTGCCCAAAGTCATGGACTTGTTTTTTGGGCCTCCAAAGATTTGGGGCCTCGGTGTCATTTTTGCAAAAAAGTGATCATTTTGTCAGGGTCGTATCTTGCAATTCATTCGGAATTTTGATTTACTCTCTGAGGGAAAGTTGTAGCCCTTAGCATATAGAATAAAAATGTTAAACATACAAAATCAAAACAACTTCATCCTCAAGGTCAAAATCGCAAACAACTATAAAAAATTCGATTTTTTACCTTTTTCCCCTGTTCAGGTCCATAGGTAGCAAACTGTTCAAAATTCAAGGAAACATTCGACTACAAAATTTTAACTAAGATCTCAATAAACAACTTTCTGGAAGATATAAACTTCCTAGGAATGATTCTTAACACCGTTAAGCTCAACATTGAGATACTATGCTATCTCATCGACCGCAGCAGCACAGGCAAAGCAGTAAGCTCAGCACTCGCAACAATGGACGCAGCACACAACATAAGAATCATTCCTAGGAAGTTCATATGTTCTAGAATGTAGTTTATTGAGATCTTAGGTATATTTCTTTGAACGGTTTGCTACCTATGGACCTGAACAGGGGAAAAATGGTTAAAGAAATTGTTGACCTTGAAGATGAAGTTTCTTTGATCTTATATGTTCACAATTTTTGTTCTTTATGACAAAAGCTTCAACTTTCCCTCAGAGAGTAAATCAAAATTTCGAACGATTTCCAAGATATGACTCTGAAAAATTATCACATTTTTGCACGAATTACACCGAGGCCCCACATCTTTGGGGACTCATAAAAAAGGTGCATTACTTTGGGGAAAACTGGGAGACACGGTTTTTTTTGTTTGGTCTTTTATCACGTAGTGGTGTCCGTTTATGGTTATATTTCCATGACATAAAAAATTACACACAGTGTATTTCTAACTCAGGAAAAGTTCGTCCACTAAAAATTTATAAATATTGAGTTGTGGTAGTTTCTTAGTTAGGATACGATATAAGTCGAATGTACCTATATTTTGATATAACTCCCATTCCAGTTGATCCTATATCTGACTCTTGCATTCAACTGCGAAGCCTCACTAAATCCTTATTAATCTGTATCAAATCGAAGCTTCTTTTGTGTGTAACTTCCAACATATTAAGAAATTATTTTGTAGTTCCTCTACAATATTGAGAAACTACATTCGACATTTGAGAAACTATTTCTTCCTTTGGTTTATAAAATAACATTGAATGACTTCCCATTTCTTTTGAGTTTTGAATAATTAAGAACAATATTATTAGTTCGAAAATTATATCGCAGTACAAAACTACTTGTATGTTTTCCAAATAGACGTCATTATATGGACTTGAATATCGTTATAGATTCCAGTCAGCAAAAATGAATGAATTTACTTTGTTTGAACTTTCAACGCTCCACTTGCGAAAATGTTGGCTTCTCGCCGTCAGTTATACGATAGCAATATGTAATTAGTTTGTGCATAGCCCTAGCAATTTTCATGAAAACACACTACAGTAGTGACCTAGATTGCAAAACAGATAAATTCCAAAATGTTGTTATTTTCGCCATGACAATGAAGCAAGTCGCTGCTCAATATGCAATTTTGATTTTATACAACAGATATTGCTTAGGGATAAAACTTTAATTTATAATTTTATTCAAACTCAAACCACAAACTCCCCCAAAGGGCAGAGACGAGAGGCAAAACTTTAGAGTGCATTTTTACTACAGGGAATTCCATGAACAATTTGCAGCATGTGTTCATAGAAACCTCAAGCAGAAAGCATATGGTGGCTCCCTTTCGGCTTAATTGTTGTGGTTACAAGAAACAAGAGTTAACCTATCATCAGCCTCGAGTGAAACCAAAGACCTTACATAGACATATTAAATTTTGCATTAACTCCAGGTTCTGCCATGTGTTTCAGGAAAAGTAAACCACTCGCCGTTCAACACACTGATTCCTAAAGAAAATATTCGATCAATCAGTAGACTATGTATAGCCTCTATACAACCGAGCAGCCGAGCCAATGCGTTCGCTAAATCGATGTGCTATCTTTGCTTGCTTGGTGGTTCAGGGTAAAAATTTACATATGTGTGTAAAAATCAAAAGATGTAATACACGCAAAAAAAAAACGATTATTGCTCGGTTGCCGCAACAATGCTTTGATTTGTATTAATATATTAATCGCAACCGTTCATGTAGTTCTTCCAAATAAACTGATATATCTCAACTGTGTATCATGTTGTTGCAAACGTATTCTCGTTTGCATCAAACGCGTACAAAATTACATTTGCCGCAAAATCTAAAAAAACGTTTGCGATAACTGAAATTAGACATTTATCTAATGATAGCACAGATTACGAAGAACGTAAATTTCTATCATTCTGTCGACTGTATACACAGTCTTATCCACTCGTTTGGCATACACACTCACGCATACATATAACAGTGATCAATCTAATGCTTCTACCTTGTCAATATATCTTGGATGGACAATTGACGCCTTGTAGTTTGCTGCGCTTTTAATTGTTATTTGAATGCAAGGCGAGACAGACGTGTAAGTAGACAGTGAAAAAATAGACAAAAATTCCAACATTTTTTAAAACAAACTTTATAGGTAAACCCAAAATCATAAAAGTTGGAAAATTGAACAAAAAAGAGCTTATGGAAGACATAAATAAAAGTTTTAATTACAACCGAAAAGTAACCGAAAGAACAATTGGTGGAAACGTTTTTCGGAAACGATTTTTATACCCTCACCATAGGATGGGAGTATATATCATTTAATACGTAAAAAATGTAACGCATAGAAGGAACTAAATTAGAGCCTTAGTATCTTTGGACGAAATTCGGTTTAGGACTTTTGAATACGTTTGAGCCATGTCCGTCTGTCTGTCTGGCTGGCTGGCTGGCTGGTCAACACGATAACTGCCGTAAATCTTTACATATGACAATGAAACTTTGTCAGTGACTATTATTTGCCAAAATTGAGTTTGAGATTGAAAATGGGCGTTTTGACCACGCCCTTCCTGGTACCTCCCATACAAATCGACACATTTAGCACAAAATCATATTTCTTTCCAACCTTTCTTCCGGTAGATGTGATTAGCTTCAACTCTCACACCGGTTAATATTCTATAATTCCTACGTAACTGGAGAAAATGGACGAGATTGTCACACCCATTCTGTTACCTCCCATACAAAACAGGGTTTTCGACCGGATTGTCAATACGATAAATCGCATGAAACACTTCCGACCTTAATGAAATTAGGTATAAGGCTTCACGTTACCAAAAGCTAATGTCCGATTAAAACAAGGGTGATTTTGCCACGCCCATTATGGTACCTCCCATACAAAAGTTGTTTGGTCGTCTGGTTGTTCGGCTTGAGAAGTCCCACAAAACCAAACCAATCTTTATGAAAGTTTGTACTAGTCAGTATTTAGGCAAATAAAGCTCTCCTATAGAAAATGAGCTGTTTTGCCACACCCGTTCTGGTACCTCCTATATAAAATTTGGGCGGATGACCAGTTGATCGCTACGATAACTCTGGTAAACTACAACCGATCTTGATAAAATTCGGTACTCCACAATATTTTGCTAAAAGCTACTGTGTAATTAATAACTGACTATTGTGTCACGCCCAGTTTCGTACCACCTATACAAAATTTGGGGGTATTTGCAGTTTGCCGACTCGATATCTCCAATAAATCATAACCGATCTTAATGAAATTTGGTACTGATCAAAACTTTGTCAGCAACTTGCCATGCCCATTTTTGCACCTCGCATATAAATATTGGGAGGGAAACTAACTAATTTGGGTATTCAATAATAACGGGTCCGCCAAATAACTTTTTTTTTTGAAAATGCTATAAAAAAAAACTACTGAATATTTTCTCAAATTTCTTTTTTTATTTGAAAGTACAATCCTTCCGGTTAATAGTGGAAAATAATTTCATTCAAATGGCTGCCTCGGCTGGCCGTGCAGTAGCCTACACGATCGGTCCAATTTTTAAGCACATTATCGATTGTGTGCAGCTGTGTTTCACCAATGGCTTCACGAATATTGTCCTTTAAAGCGTCAATTGTCTCTGGCTTGTCGGTGTAACACTTATCTTTGAGGGCACCCCAGAAATAATAGTCCGAGGTGGCCAAACGACATCAGCTCTGCGGCTGATAATGCGATCTTCAAAAACAGGGCGCAAAATACACAAACAAACATTCGCACACATTCTGCAACATTACCATGATTTTCACAGTAATGTCGCAATATATCCCAGCGTTGTTCAAGCGGAAGGATAAAACTAATTATCCGTCAAATCAGACATGAGCTAAGTGTTACCATTCACGAAATAAGCACTAGTTGAAAAAAAAAACGTTAGATGGCGGACCCTTTATTTAGCGCAATGTCGTCAATCTGCTGTTGAATATGGTCACTTTTGAGTATGGGCGTTTTTTAACAGAACTCCCACGCAATGCATGAGGTACGGTATGGTGAGGGCATGATTAAATCTGTTCACCAGACTGAAACTTATGTACTGGTTTAGTATTGAGTAACTAGAACTCGGTTGCTGTAACCGAAAGAACAGTTGGCGGAACCGTTTTTCAGTTTATATTTAGCATAACTCGTTTGCTGCAAATATTTTTCGGTTCTCCCAATCGAAGTGATTAACAGAAGTTCGTTTCTCCCTACTACAGTCCCCAAACGAACAGCAGGTATCTGAGATTTCGTTTGGGAGGAACGAGTTTTTTTTTTGCGGGTAGATATAACAATATCTGCTGTTGGGCGCATAGGTCTATGGTCGATCCAAGTTAATTTGTTTACGACGGGCCACTATCTGTGTATTGCTGACTGTCATTGGGGCAGTTAATTCGAAGTATCTGCCGCGCCTACCGATTGTTTAACAATTGGAATTTCGTCATATTTATCTTGGCCGTAGAATGCAACATACGAGGGTTGCTATTTTTTTATATTTTGGGTTCTGGCAATACTAGTGTACTAGTGCACAGGAAAGTTTGACAGTTTTTTAGCATAAATAAAGTATACAGAGAACGTTTGAACATACCAGCAGCACTATTTGTTGAATTTACAGTGTGCTGAAAAATGCAACTCTGTCAAAAAATGGAATTTTTCGTGCGATGATTTTTGACGATTTTCGTTGTGGATTATCGAGACAAGAGTGTCTCAATCAACTTGTTGCGTTTTTTTGATGATGAAGCATCATCAAAAACCCACTGTAAATCGCTGGTACCAGGAGTTCAGACCCTGATGCAGTTCGCTCCAGGATTCATTTCGCGAAAGTCATCCAACTTCGGTCGTTTTGCCACAAACCCATTTCCAATGATAAATGATTGTATTTTTTTTTTGCTGGACCCGAAATATCAACAGCCACCCTCGTGTTTTTCATTTATATGTTATATGTTATTATATATATTTATATGCTAGTCTAGACACAAACCAAACCAAAAGTAAGAGTGTAAGAATAAGTGTGCTGCCAAAATGTATTTCCATTTTCGGGGTTGTATTCATGGATTTGCCAGTCTTGAACTTTGGCTTTTCTAAATTTACTTTTATTTGGTTCAAAACTACAATATGTAATAAACAGGCTCCACCTAGAAAACTGCCCTTTAAACCAAACCAAACCAAACCAAACCAAACATACCCAATATAGTTGATAATAATGGGATGTAATGAAGTAGTTAAAAAAAAGTTGTTTAAAATTTTTTCATTTAACCCCCATCCCGCAGCGTGCGATAAAGAACTTCATTCCAAAAAAAAATATATGTTAAAGCGGCATTTGTGCCAAACAATTTGCGGGGTTCGTCATGTCGATAGGATGCAAAGTGAGAGAGTTATAACCATTTTTGTAAGGCAAGCTCCCAAATTGAAAATTTTTTTTTCCATTTTTTTAAAAGCCAATTTACTTATGAAGATTCGTCGAAAATTTCAAAAGTCTAGCTTTAACCGTTGTCGAGTCATTTGAAAATAAAAAAAAAAACGATACTGATTCTTTTGAAGCTCAAAAAAAGCTCCAATGTTAGGGTTGAACTTTTCTTGGCAATAAAAGTCATCAACAAAAAGTGAAAAATGTATTTAAATTGCACCGATCTCCACAAAAAACGACACGATAAATTAAGTCAATAGTTCTTGGAACTCCACCGCGTTTAAGTCAATGTGTCAAATGAGCGAATAACTGCGAGGCGGTCCCAAAACTAGACGACCGATACACATTTTCCAGGGATATTCAATAGCTTCGATATTCTGTTTATAGTAAGAACTGTGAAACTCCTAAAAATAACCATCAACTGCAGACTCATTGTTGGCAAATCTTTTACAAACGAGCCATTTTTCCAAGTTTGAAAATAGTTTCAATAGTAAATAGGGAATAATCCCAGGGAGCGAAATCTGGCGAAAACGGCGCCTGATGAAGCAATACGAACTTTAATTCATTAATTTTTGCCATCGCAATGGTGGATATGCCAACTGGAGAATTGTCTTGATGAAACAACACAATCCTTTTCGCCAAACGAGGCCTTTTTTCAACAATTTCACCACTTAAGAGCTGCAGTAAATTAGCATAATATTGGCCGTTGATGGGTTTTCCTTTCTGAAGATAATCAGTACAAATTATGCCATCCGCATCCCAAAAAAACAGACGTCATGACCTTGCCTGCAGATGGTACCATCTTTGCCTTCTTTGGACATGATTCTCCCATTCCAGTCCACTGCGTTGAATGTTCCTTTCTCTCAGGTGTGAAGTGGAGGATCCGACGACAGTCACCACGCTCAATGATGGCCACACTATCGAGAACTTATCCATGGAAGATCTTCTCAAAATACCATTCGGAACCGGTGTAAAAGTGTGGATCCCAATCGGTGTGTGATAAACGGCTATGCGAATAAAAATCGCCCAAAACGAAAAATGAACAATGACCCAAAATTTTTGGGTGTTTTTTCATTAAGAAGAAAGACCCAAAACAAGAGGTAAAATCGCTCAAAAATTTAAGAACATTCGCCCAAAAATATAAATCCAATATATGAACAAAGGCCCACTATTTTGTGGTGAAATCGCCCAAGACTGTAGCGAACAACCGCCCAATTAAGCAAAAGGGCGATCATTCATAATGAACAAACACCCAAAAAATCAAAAATACCAAAACGCCCAAACATGATGAACAATCGCCCAATTTTTTTTCCCCATATTTTTTGGGCGATTGTTCATTTTTGGGTTTTGGACGATTTTCACTTGGGCGATTATTCGCATACCCGTGATAAACTACAAAGCACCCAGAGCACTGACTCTGAGAGGCTATCCCCAGCCCCTTATTGGGATAATATAGGAAAGTATTTATTTAGTTATTTTATCGACGAGCTAATGGAATCACATAGCCACCGTTTGGCAGTCAGTGGTATATGTATGAATACTACGGTGGGTCAATTTTTTTGCCGACCAAGAGTATAACAGAAACGTAATCTACGGCAAATTTTATGAAAAGAAGTACATTTGCTTAAAAAAGTAAATTTTCTTACACAAAGTACCTTTTCTCAGAAAAAGTAATTTTTTTAAAATAGTAAATAGTAATTTTTTTGAAAAGTAATACTTTTCTTAAAAAAGTACATTATCTTACAACAAAGAGCCTGGCCTTAAAAAACTACATTTCCTTTAAAGAGTAACTTTTATGTAAAACAAAATAACTTTTCTTGAGATAAATACCTACTTAAAATTGTGCCTGTTCTTGAAAAACCAATTCTAAAAAAAATCCCATTTCGTAAAAAAAACCTTTTCTTCAAAAAAAATACCTTCTTTTAAAAAAAAAATACCTTTTCTTACAAACATTCCTATTCTTCAAAGTTCCTGTTCTTAAAAATAAAATACCTTTTCTTGAGTTAGGTAGCCTGTCTGAAAATAAGTATATTTTCTTAAAAAAATAACCTTTTCTTAAAAAGAGTATCACTTCTTTAAAAAGTACCTGTTCTTAAAAAACTACTTCTTTGTAAAAAAAATTCATACTTTTAGGCTTTTTCTTACAGAAAGTAACGGGTTTTTCAATAAGAGCGCTACAAAAGTTTTTTAAATAAAACAAATCCGGTTTTAGATACCAATGAAATTCTTTATTCCTGTGAAAGTAAGTTCGATGCCATTATGTATGGAACTCGATTTATTTTGCACGGCCACCACGGGCACGCTTGCAGAAGTCCAGACGCTGAACCCAATTTTCGACGGTTTTCAAGCATAAATCGGCCCATACTGCTGCAATTTCACGTTCGATATTCGTATGAAGTTCATCAATCGTCGCGGGCTTGTTGGCATAGACCATAGACTTGACGTAGCCCCACAGGAAATAATCTAACGGCGTCAACTCGCACGACCGAGGCGGCCAATCGACTGGGTAATTTCGTGAGATAACACGTTCACCAAACTTGGTTTCCAATAAATTGATTGTGGCATTCGCTGTGTGGCTTGTGGCGCCGTCCTGTTGGAACCACATGTCCTCCAAGTCCATATTATCCAATTGGGGCCAAAACTATTCGGTTATCATTGAACGGTAGAGATTCGCATTCACAGTAATGTGCCGGTCTTGATCATCACGGAAGAAGTACGGCCCAATGACGCCGCCGGCCCATAAACCGCACCAAACTGTAATTTTTTCGGGATGCAATGATGACTCATGGATTACGTGTGGATTGCTGCTGTCTGACCAATAACGCATATTTTGCTTATTGACGAAGCCATTCAGCCAGAAATGAGCCTCATCGCTGAAGATGATTTTCCGATGAAAATCCGATTCATTTTCAAGTTGTTGCTCAGCCCAATTCACGAACATACGACGCTTATGGTGGTCAAGCGGCTTCAGTTCTTGCGTCAATTGGATCTTGTAAGGATGTAGGCCAAGATTTTTCGCAAAATTCGCCACAACGACGTCACAGAGATGCCCAACGCTTGAGAACGACGTGTGAGAGACACATTTGGACTTTCTTGAACTGAAGCCTCAGCGGCAGCAACATTCTCGACACTACGGGCACTTCTTTGTCTCACTGGCATGGGAACATTTTGTACTGTGCCTGTGGATTCAAATTTTTCCACTAGACGCTCAATTGTTGATCTGGTAGGACGATTATGACGGCCATAAATTGGACGTAGCGCTCTTAAAGTTGAGGCCACTAACTCCAAATTTCGGTAGTAAATTTTAATAATTTCGACTCGTTGTTGGCTCGTATATCTTTCCCTGATGAAATGGCAAACCTTACTGAAGAGAAATGTCAAAAGAGCGGGAAAAAATATGGCGTCGTTTGCTGTCCCTATCGATTTACTTTTGTAGCGTCTCTGTTGAAAACCCTTTACTTATTAAAAATGATACCTTTTCTTAACAACAACATTAACTTTTAATAAGAGAAGTACCTCTTATTAAAGAAAGGACCTTTTCGGGTAAATATAATATATATTCTTAAAAAACGGACCTAAGCATATATATTTTTTTTAAAATACATTCAAAAAAAAAAGTTCTTAAAAAAAGTTTATCATTTTACACAAAGTATCCGTTCTTAAAGATCCGTTTAAATTATAGGATTTTTCAACAGGCGCCTTAGGCGTGTTGGTACTAACTAGTATATAATATATAGCGAAAGGAACTTCGTTCCAACCGGTTGTCCCCTGACACCTCATGTAATTTTTTTTTAAAATAGATTTACTTTCCACCAAATTTCATCAAAATCGGTGACATGTCACTTGGGAAATATTTTTTTTTACCTTTTTTACTAACCTTATAAGGGGGGCTAACAAAAGTTCGCTTAGTTGCTGTCATATTATAAGTTTTTAATAAATCAAAAATTACATACTGTTTGCTATAATCTTACGATATATCGCTCTAATTTTCAGAAAGATCGGTCAAAATGGTGACAAGAAAACGTAAAATTAGTAAAGCAGTATCAGTGGATATCCCTGTGCAGCGCAGCAAGAAATTCGGTTTGCTATTCTTTTTGGATTTCGGCGTAAGCTCAAGCCTGTGGAAATATTTAGTGAATGCCAAACAGCGTTTGGAGTGTATGCGCCATCGCTTGTGACTATTTCAAAGTTGTTCCGGAGATTCCACACCGGTCATTTTTCTGTGGAGGATGAACCTCGAGAACGCCGTCCAAAATCCGCGACTGACGATGTACGTGTAGCGCTGGTGAAGTCTAAAATTGACGAAGATCCAAGATTGACCCAGGAAATGATTGCTGAAGAACTGGGCTTGAATGCCATGGTTGTATCGCGAACTTTTAAAAAATAATCTTGGATACACGAAAAAATCTGCACGATGGGTTCCTAGAATTTTGAATGAAGCTCAAAAAGAGGCACGTGTGCGTTTTGCCCAATATTTTCTTGACAAATTCAAAAACGGAAAGTTTTCCACTTTTCAGAAAATTGTAACAGGTGATGAAGTATGGTTTTACAAGTACGATCCTGAAACCAAGCAACAAAGCATGGTATGGAGCCCAGAAGATGCAAATTTAAAGATTTCGAAGACTGTTTTTTAAGGTGGATTTATCGACTTCAAAAATGCATCGAAATAAGTGGCGATTACGTTGAAAAAAATACAAAGAGATTAAAAATAAGGATATAAAATTAAAACATTTTTTGTTCAGTTTTCGTCTACTCTATTAAGCGATATTTTTTTAGCCTCCTCATTTTTCTTTTATTCAACACTACTATTTTACCAAACACACAGGAACTTCGTTTTAGTTTATGTATGAGAAATTCATACTACAAGCTTACAAGGTCAGGTTTGGTTTTCGTTGGAATAATAGACAATTGTTGTTGCCTTGTTGGATGTTTTGTACTAATGCCTCTATCTGGTATTGTTGAAGGCATTCACTCCAACATCCATCGTTTACTTGCATCATACTTAGGACGTTAAATTTATGGAGCGCTTAAATACCTCTATGTACTCGTATGCCCTAGTCTATGATTTAGTCCATGTTATTGAAATCATTTCGACAACTAAATAAATACAGTACCTACATGCATTATTACACTAAAGTTCATAAATTATTTATCTGCAATTTACAATTTTAACTCTGTGTCAACAATTCTGTTCATGTTCGATTGGACAACACTGACAAATTTACATTTTCCCAAATAACGAAAATTTGTGTTTGCATTTCAGATTAGCATGTAAATGAGTAGAGGGATAATGAATTATAACGCTGTCCATGGTGGAACAAAGAGTAGTTAAGTTTTACAAAAATCTCAGACTTGTAGAATGTTGACGTATAGATGTTTTCGTTCTAGTTGAGTATGCTGTACTTGAATAATTGCCCTGTTCCTTTAAAATAATAGAATAAAATAGATTCACTCGAGTTCGACTAAGATTGGGTTCCCCTAAGTTGAAAGGTTTCGTTCGCCTTTATTTATCTTTTGATTGCCAATGACAACACATACAGATATTTAACGTTTTGGTTGCACACTGAAAATTTTGACATTTTCGTTGTTTGGATGCAAATATAACGTGTTTGTAGTTAGTAGCAAATATAGTATATACTTGTTTCCAAACACATTGCGTTTGCTATTCAATGTAACACGTTTGGGATACAATGATGACTAGGATATAATATGTGTATTTGTGACCCAAATTTGGCTTGTTTCTTGAAAACTATAGTGGCCTTCGGTGGTGCAATGGCTAGTGTGCGCGGCTCTTGTACTTGAGATCCTGCGTTCGATCCCTGCTATGACCACCTAAAATTTCTTTCGGCGGCGATCACCTCGCATAGTGACGGCGACACTATCGAGTATTTAGCCATGAAAAAGCTTCTCAAAAACCGTTCTGAACCGGTGTGAAACTGTAGGTCCCAATCAGTGAGTATACAAATAGAAAGCGCACAGCTCACTGGTTGTGAGAAGCTCTCCCCAATTTCTTCATGAGGTGTAATGGGAACCATTTTTTTTTCTTGAAAACTGCTGAAAAACAAACGTGACAGGCAATAAAGAAGAAACAACCAGCAGATCTTCAATTCACAAAAACAATGCTTGCAAACATTTATATGGTTCCTGCAATATGTTGCTGATGCCAATATTTTTCAGCGTGTGGACTCTAAATGCTATGATTGTGTAATCCAGGTCAAATGTATGTCGACTAGAATTCAAACGAAACTTTTCACTCGACATCGAGTAACAGGTACCATATGTTAATTGGGGGTTTCCACACTGTATACGATTATTTAACATTTCGAAACACAATACAACTAAAAAATTCTTTGTTGCATTACAATAATGTACGAGGTTTTGCATTCAAATTTAGGACTAAAATTCAAATTTAATCCATGCAATGAATATACATTACATGTATTGCATTTGTTATATGGAAAGTGAAATTTGAACAGCACTGCGCTAAAAATCCAAAGCGCAATTATATGTATTCCGGATAAATGGATGATGGATGGGAAATTACGTGAATACGATGATACCCAATATATTATTATTGCTAGGAAGGTGTCTTCGGATGAATCTGCAACGAGGAGAATAACCGCACGGCGATAGTTCTTTTCGAACGAAGTTCCTTATCGCACGTTGCGGGATGCGCGCTAAATGAAAAAAAAATCAACAACATTTTTTTAACACTGTTATGCTACAACCCAGTATTATCAACCATAGATATAGGAAATAATAGATAAAGCGCTTCCAATTTCAACTTTTTTTTTCAATAGGTGGTGTCTTTTACTACTGTCAGTTTCACTGAAGTTTCCCATAATTCTCATTGAAGTGTATTCAAATTGTGGGATATTAGTGTGAAAACAATTTAATCAAGGGAAATTTGAAAAACTTTAAAAAAATTTACATAATAAAATTTATTTGAATTTGAATTTTTATGACCGATTTTTGTATTGTTAAATCGTATTCCAAAGCCATGAGGTCGGTGTTGGGGATTTCAAGAGGAGAAACTGCGTTAGCCCGACCAACGTTTGAACATGCCTGAACGAACGCCTTTTAATTTAAAAACGTCCACAGCCGAACAACTTCTGTGTGTCGGAGTTGCCAAACTCGTTAGTGTGTGAGGCCTCTCACCCAGGAATGGTTATTGAACTGGAGGAAGAACCAATTTATAAGGACATAGACGATGGTGACATGACTTTGTAATTCAATGGCCACCAGATATTCCACTTTAAGTCCTGTGTCGAAGTGATATTTTCGTTGGAAAATATTTTTCATTTTGATATGAAATTTTAAAATTTTAAAGTCAGGAATTTGCCAGGAATAATGTGGATGCATTTGCAAAACATCTTCTTTTTTAAACAACTATATCTCTATTTTTAGAGATATACAAAATGGTATTGAGCTTGAACAATAAAATAAAAAAAATACAGCAGACAGTTGTCCGAGGCCTTCGGCCACGGACTGTCCCTGCAGGCTGTGTCAGAGACACGACCATTAAGTTTAACGTAGAATACGCCATCCGATAAGACAGAAAACATATATAACAATAAATGATAAATAACATAAGCAAATGAATTTATTTAATTGATAGTTACTTTTTTATAATTATATATCCATGTTAAATTCAAATTCACATTTAACATTTTGTTTCAGTTAAATACATAAGTAAATATACGAAATTTCAATATTTCATCAATCAAAACAACAGCCGAAGGTTTGTGTCCACACTGAAACAGCAGCATAGTTTGTGTCCACGCTACAAACTCAAACACTCAACCAAACACCACACATATGTTTGAGTGTATGTGTTTAAACAATTTTCATTTGAGAAATTTAAATATTAGGAAGATATCAACGAATATGAAATGTATATCAAACGAAAGATAACATCTTCATTTACCTACAAAAAAAATTTTAAAAAAAGTTATCTCCCCGTTTCCTCATAATCAATGAAATAAAGATTACAACAATAACAATCTGACATGACTCCCTATACCGTAAGGTAAGACGTATTCTACGCCAAAAACTACCAATAAAAAGGCCGAATAAATATAAAAAAAATCATCCCTGATGAACGTAGAGCACGACGAAACAACAGGCAATTACAATTGTCTGTAAACGTTGTGTTGTCTTTTAGGCAACAACAAAAATCGTTTCTAATGCGGACCGATGGTTCTCTGGAGATGGAAAGAAGTTGGTTGCAAATGTTTTCTTGTGTGTTTTGCTTGCGATATTTTTCGAACACTTGCATAGTGGAATATTCTCAATTCAGATGAGTGTTTGGTTGCATTTAGTTTGATGAATTTTTCAAAAGCTGCACTCCCAAAAAAACCGCTGATGAAGATCTGTGGCGAGATCTGAAATAGCTATACGGTTTGCCGGGAATCATGAGGATGCATTTGCAAAACACCTTATTTTTTAAACAACTATATCTCTATTTATAGAGATATAGAAAATGGTCTTGAGCTTGGACAATAAAATAAAAAGTCAAATTTATTTACTTTCTTTTTGGGTACAAAAAAAAACATTTATTGCATGCATTTGCAAAACATCCTAGAAAATTACACAGTACACTAAAATGTTCCCAATTTCCTATGCTTCATCTATTAGTTTACTTTATCTAAGTTATCAACTATATTGGATACTTTTGCTTTGGTTTGTGTCTAGACTAACATATGTTGGGAAATTTTCTGGTTTAATGTGAAGTTTTCTAGGTGGAGTTAGTACTTGTATATTGCAATTTTGAACCCAATAAAAAGTAAATTTAGAAAAGCCAAAGTGAAAGAAGTTTAAAAAAGAAAATTTTCAAAAATAAAATATACCTATTCATATTCTTAAACAAAGTACATTTTCATCAAGAAAATACCTTATCTTAAAGAAGTATCTTAGCTTAAAAAATGTAAATTTTCTTACAAAAAGTACATTTTCTTTAAAAAAGTTTTTTTTTTACTTAAGTACCTTTTCTTAAAAAAAATACATGTTCTTACAAAAAGTACATTTTCTTACAAAAAGTACCTTTTCTTAAAAAAAACTAATTTTTTTTTATATAACTGCCTTTTGTTAAAAAATTACATTTTCTTACAACGAAATGCCTTTTCTTAAAAAACTAAATTCTCTTTAAAGAGTACCTTTTTGTGTGAAAACAAACAACTTTTCTTGAGATAAGTACCTACTCTTAAAAATGTACCTATTCTTGAAAAATAAGCAATTCTAAAAAAAATCCCATTTTTCAAAAAAAAACCTTTTTAGGGATGATTTTTCTTCGACCGTTTTATTGGTACTTTTTATTTCATTATTCAAGCTCAAGACCATCTCAATAAATAGAGATATAGTTTCTTAAAACGGACGATGTTTTGCAAAAGCATCCTCATGATTCCTGGCAAACCGTATAGCTATTTCAGATCTTCATCAGTGGTTGTTTGGAATTCTGCTTTTGAAAAATGCATCAAACTAAACTCATCTGAATTGAAATTTCTCATCTGAATTGAGAATTTGCAAGTGTTCGACAAAATATCGCAAGCAAAGCACACTAGAAAACATTTGCAAACAACTTTTTTCCAGCTCCAGAGAACCATCGGTCCCCATTGGAAATGATTTCGTTGTTGTCTAAAAGACACCACAATGTTTACGTTCACCAGGGATGATTTTTTTACTTATTCGGCCTTTTTATTCGTACTTTTTTATTTTATAATTCAAGCTCAAGACCATCTATATCTCAATGGAAATATAGTTTTTTAAAAAGTTATTTATTTTTTAATAAGTTCCTTTTCCTAAAAAAAATTACATTTTGTTACAACAAATAGTCTTTTCTTAAAAAGCTAAATTTTCTTCAAATAATGTCTTTTTTGTGAAACAAACTAACTTTTCTTGAGAGAAGTACCTACTCTTAAAAATGTACCTATTCTAGAAAAAAGGAACAATTCTAAAAAATTCTCATTTCTTTAAAAAAAACCTTTTCTTTAAAAAAATATATTCTCTTAAAAAAATACCTTTCCTTACAAAACTTCCTTTTCTTAAAAGTACCTTTACTTAAAAATAAAATAATAGCCTTTATTTATTTTCTTGAGATAAGTAGACTTTCTGGAAATAAGTACATTTTCTTAAAAAAATAACCTTATCGCACAAAGAGTACCACTTCTTTAAAAAGTACCTGTTCTTAAACAAGTAATGCTTTTTAAAAAAATCATACGCTTGTGGGTTTTTCTTACAGAAAGTATTTACTTCTTCTTAAAAAATTACCCTTTCTTAAAAATACAAATACAAAATACAATATATAATATATATTCCTATAAAAAGGACCTAAAGACATACTTTTTTTTTTTAAAAAAAAAAAGTACAAAATACAAAAAAGGTACTATTTTTAAGAAGAAGCACTTTCTTTAAGAAAAAGCCATAAGAGTTGAATTTTTTTTACAAAGAAGTACTTTTTCAAGAGCAGGTGCTTTTGAAAGAAGTGGTACTCTTTTTAGGAAACGGTTATTTTTTAAGAAAATGTACCTATTTTCGGAAAGGCTACTTATCTCAAGAAAACTGAAGGTATTATTTTATTTTTAAGAAAAGGTACTTATAAGAAAAGGAATTTTTGTAAGGTAAAGTATTTGTTTTAAGAGAATGATTTTTTTTTTGAGAAAAGGTTTTTTTATAAGAAATAGGAATTTTTTTGGAATTGGTAATTTTTTCAAGAATAGGTACATATATAAAAGAGTAGGTTCGTATCTCAGGGAAAGTTATTTTGTTTCACAAATAAGGTACTCTTTAAAGAAATTGTAGTTTTTTAAGAAAAGTCAATTTTTTGTAAGAAAATTTACTTTTTGTAAGAAAATTTACTTTTTAAGCAAAGGTATTTCTTTAAGACAAATTTTTTTTGTTAAGGAAATGTACTTTGTTTAAGAAAATGAATAGGCATTTTTTTTTTTTGAGAAAAATTTTTTTTTTAAACTTTCTTCACTTTGGCTTTTCTAAATTTACTTTTTATTGTGTTCAACAAAACAATATATACTAAATATTGGTTACAGGCTCCCCCTAGAAAACTTCCAATTATACAAGAAATTTAGCAACATATGTTAGTCAAGACACAAACCAAAGCAAAATTACCCAATATAGTTGGTAATACTGGGTTGTAGCAGAATAGCGTTAAAAAAAGCATAAGTGATTCTTATTTTCTTTATAGAATAGTTCAATATAAATGCACCATTTCGACAATGTTACTACATAAGACAATACAAAAAGCATAAATGTTTCAAAAGGTATCAATGTTTCACGTCAAAATTATGAATGGACCAAGTTATGACAAAAAGAGAGCAGTACGTTTCGAATCATTAGTCAGATGTCGCCTGTGCTTTTGAGTCAAACAATTAGTTCCATGAGCTCACTATACTATTCAATATTCTTTGGCGACGACGACCTGCTGGTTTGTTTGCTGCCACTACACCAATACCATGACACTTATTTTCAGACAGAGACTATTGTTGTACAACAACCACGTATGTAATGCTAACGATGTGTGTCGTTTGCATGTGTTCACTTTGATCGATTCCCGTGCCTATAGATGTTAACACATCAAAAGTTTATCAGTTTACAAATAGTATCTTTTCTTAAAGGTCCATTTAAATTATCGTATTTTTCAACGGGCGCCTTAGGTGTGTTGGAACTAACTAGTACATAATATATAGCGAAAGGAACTTCATTCCAACCGGGTGTCCCCAGACACCGCATGCGATTTTTTTACCATTTTAATAATCAACTAAACAATTTTAATAACGACTTGCAGAGAATGAACAACACTGGGATACGAAGTAGAGGTCTTTCATCAAGACAATACACATGACAACCTGCAATTGCAAAATTTCATGAGTTTGGTTACGTGGTCCCGTCTATGGCCTAAACAATTTTTAGCCATTTAAATTCATGTGGTTTTTGAAGAATTTAAAGAAATGACCGTCTGATTTTTATGTTTTGTTAAATGAAATAAATTACTTACGTTAACTCAACAGCGACCAGCTGAATAGTTGTTCAATATAATCCCGTATATAAAAAAGTCGAACAAGTTTAAAGACATTCCTTTAAATTCAATTTCAAAAGGTCCAATAACAGAACAAAAAGTGGTCGCTTCGAAAACCCATCAACCACAACAAAGACCGGCAAGATAGAAATATAATAAATTTAATACAAAATGAATTTTCTTATTAAATGAGTTTTAGTAAAGAATTACTTAGATATTTGGTACTTTAGTGATTTCTTAACTACAAAGAGTAACCAATTGGGTTATAATTAATTTGTTATTCTGCGTTGGAATTAAATCCTATTATGTGTATTTGAGTGATCAGCCGAAAATGTATGTTCCCTTGGGGATATCGTGAAGACCACCTTATAAAGGGTTTTCTTATTTCATATTAGAGATTTCCATGATTATTATTTGATTTTGTACATTCATGGTAGAAATGCAAGGTAGTAGACTTTGCATTGTTGTAATTTTCGTACCGAGTTATTGTCCAGATAATACCTGCACAATTGCCGTACAATTGCCGAACGAAAAAGGGCGGCCACTTTGTTGAAAACAAATTAAGCAAAACTGACGGTTTCACTAAACATGTTGATTGTGACGGTTGATAAATACAAAATGGGGTCGCAAAAATCATCAATATGAATAATATGGATCTTATAAGGTAAATAGCAAAATTTGCTAAACGTTAATTTACCAGGATATACAATTTCATTATGAGATTTCCAAAATAAAACTAATTACCACATTTGTTATCATGATCATACAATACAATATCATGTTGAATTTGATTAAAACTCAAAAATTCGTAAATGAAATCATAATACATTCGTAAACAAAGCAATCCCAGTGTGCTATTTGGTCCCGTTTTGACTAAAAAAAGGACTCGCTTCTTCGTACATTTTGTCCGAAGCGGACATCACTTACGGACACATAACAAATCCGTTTGCGTATGAAATTCTTCACGAAAAAGGCGATAGTTTTTGATGTGTTATCATCTATAGACACGGGTAGGGCAATATATAGCAAAGTGAACACATGCAAACAACACACAGCGTTAGCGTCACATACGTGGTTGTTGTACAACAACAGTCTCTGCCTGAAAATAAGTATGATGGTATTGATGTAGCGGCAGCGAACAAACAAGCAGGTCGTCATCGCCAAAGACTACTGAATAGTATAGAGAACTCATGGAACATATTTTATGACTCACAAGCAAAAATGTATACTCTCTTTTTGGCATAACTAGGTCCATTCATAATGTTGATGTGAAACATTGATGCGTTTTGAAACATTGATGTCTTTTGAAACATTTATGCTTTGTGTATTGTTCTATGTAATAACATTGTCGAAATGATGCATTTATATTGAAATATTCTATAAAGAGAATATGACTCGTTTATGCTCTATTACTCAGACTCTCTACATGAGAGCGGAAAAAGAGTGCAATAAGTTCTCTATACTATTCAATACTTATTGTGTCGTCGCTCTGTTTATGACAAGACAAAAACAATTATTTTAGTGGGCAAAATATTGCTTGATTTATGTTAACAATATTACATCGAATGTTAAAGCAGCTGTAAGAAAAAAGAAAGTGCAATAGCAAAAGAGCCTTCAGCACAAAAATTATTCTTTTTCTTTATTTCCAATGTAACATTTACTAATGTGTTCATAGAAATCGAACAGGTACTGTGCAACAAAATGGGTGTTAACACAAAGCCCGTTAGTTCGAACACTGATTGGGGTTTTCTTTTTTTTTGATTAATTAGGTCTTTCGTTTTGAGAGTTGTGGCAACACTGATGCCAACAAGTTCAAGTTTCTGTTAATCCTGTAAAATTGCATTCAAACTGCACCAAAAAAACCCGTTATGTTGTCTACGTGCTGGGATTTTAAGGGAGTAATTTATTTTGAACTTTTTCCTAAAAACCAAACCGTATATTCTGTCGTCTATTATCCGCAATTGACTAACGTTGATGGGGCATGGAAAGAAACACGACCTGAATTGGTAAATTGCAAAGACGTGGTTTTCCATCAAGACAACACTAGGCCTCACACATTTTTGCTGAGTCGGCAAAAAATATTAAATGGATGGAAACTGATGCCACATTAATCTTATGGTCCTGATCTGGCTTTCATTTATTCCGAAGTCTGGAAAACTTTTTGAATGATAGAACTTGAAGAATGATAGAAAGATTTCAGTAGAGAAGGGTACCTACAAACCGAGTGGTTCGAGAATATTTGTGGGTCATTCTTGTGAATCTTTGATCGAAAAGTTTCCTGAACGATGGCAGAGGGTCATTGAACAACATAACACCTATATTTTGGGTTAAAATTAATTATTTATATAAAATAATTAAAAATTACTTTGAACTAAAACCGAAATTACTTTCTTGTCAACCCCATCATTGTGGAGACGGAGTAGGAATCGGAGTTCAGAACTTTAACATTACGAAGTTGGATTCGGCGCTTTTAACATTTTAGAAAAACAACGACCCTGGTTTCAAACTCGCATTTCATGATTTTTTAGTTTAGTAAATCTATTTTCAATTTTATAATTTCATTTCAATCTTTAACATCGAATTTCCATTATCAACTTCTATTTTCTCATTATAAATTTTAGTTTTTCTATGTGTTTTCGCATTTCAATCAAACACAATTTACTGAATATCCGAAACAAAATTTACAACTACAAATTGATGTTATTCCACAGAAATCACCTCTGCAATGCAGCCGACACTCCACAAATATTGCAATGCGGCAGCAGTCATTGTTGGAGTTGCTGAAAATTTTTAGCAATTCTCGCTCCCCATCAACACAAATATATCCATGACAACTTTTAGAATTCCAATTCCAATTAACTACCACTGAACTCGCTGCAAAGGTGCATATGCAAATTTAATTGTGTTTTGGAAAACGGTTGCACCTACGCAGTGGCAACTGTTTGTGTGAAAGTATGTTTCAAAATATATGCATCTATATTTAATTGGCTCAGCAATTTGTTGTGTAAATACCTACGGGGTTTTCCCATATGATTTTTCACGGACAAAATCTGCAAATCGATGATCCTGCAATCGATATTGTGCCCACTACCATCGACATAAAAGAGTATTTAATTTTCAACTGAAATGTATTTTATATACAATTATACATCTCGTTCAAAAATAAATTGAAAGTTATAAATGAATGTAAATACATTTCGAAGCAGTGGTTTAACAAGTGCCACTTCGTTGGCTGAGAAACCGTTTCTTGGGAACCACATTATAAAAGCTAAGTGTTGTACTCATATTAAAGCCAGTGCTCCCTGTATCTAAAGGGTATTTTCATATTCGTCATGTATGACCGTAGCTGTTTTGTACTTCATTTAGGTTATTGAGATCCTAACAAACATTCGGAAATCTCAACTGCATATAACGTGCAAGAACGGATTTGCAAATCACACATATCAAACAACGCAGAGGGATCAAAGGTCCTACAATATGAGGACTTATCTCCTTCAGTTGGACTTATCTCCTACAGAGAACTTATCTCCTCCAGTGGGTAACACCAAGCTCGCGCAAGCAATATTCCACTTGGTCTTGGTCGTATGATTTCCGATGTCCTTCAAGTACGCCTTCGACTAACTTTCACACTGCACACTGGGACAGATTTAAAAAATGACCGGACAAAATTCCAAAAATCGAAGCAGTAATCCAGATAAAATAAGTGACTTAAGCAGTTGCCAATTAACCACTGAGGTCGACAATTAACTGTTTTGAAGGTTCCATGCACGTTGCTGATCAGCCAAGGGGCCCAAAGTTGAGTATTGTTTCAATACATGCATGCAGGCTAATTTTGGGTTATCTTTAGTAGATGTGTGTTATATGAACGTTATGTTGCTGGTTGTTTTAAACTTTTTTTTTATATATTCTGTGTTATGAGAGCTACGAAATTGTATATTGAGTTAATTTAATTTACTTAAGATTTCTAGTTCAATTGCAATGAAAGTAATTGACTAAAAATATTACATTTTTTAATCTTTTGTGGACCGACAAAAATTATGATCAACTGGGATCAGCGCGCGATTTTCACTTCTGAACACTTCAGACCCTGACCGAAGTCAGTGACTTTATTTCGTTACCCTTTACTACCATTTGCTGCAGACATTTTTTTTTAAACTTTGGTCCAGTTTTTGATTTCATATTTAAATATAAAATACTTGTGTAAAAATTAATTTTTTTCAGTGTAAAGTTAAATACATTACTCTGTCGGAATTTAGGTCTGGCAATACCATAAAATGTCGAACTAAAATTTCGAAATTTCAAACTAAAATTTTGAAAGTTCCGAGGACGAAACATAGAATAACACATACCATAGAAGGTTTTATTCGCTCAATAAATTAAACGTCATAGGTACGATGGAAAGTAAACATTGGATGGTAGAAATATGGGTTCAATAATACCAGATAGTGGCAATAGTATACAGCGATCAACATAGGAACAACAACCGAATTTCGTGTTTTTGTGGCAAACTAGTTGTGTTAAATACAATGCAAATGTATACCAACGATAAAAGTCAATAAAAAAGTGCAAAATATATTTAAATTTTTCAGTTCTACACCAAAACGACAGGAAAAAGTTAAGTGAACATATTTTGTAACTCCACCTGGTGTAAGATAATTTTAAATTTAATTGCTCTCATTTCCACAAACCTACGATGAGAGTGTGAAATGAAACGTCAGATGAGAGAATAAGTTTATCTAGGTATGTATTAGTCTATGGGCCGAAATGTCGAACGTAATGGTATAAATTTTTTTGTAAACGAAGTTTTTTTTTGTGGTCCCAAATAAATCTTGTATGGTTACGAAACAAATTTCTCAAACTTTTTATTTATTTTATAATTCCTAATAAATTTGGCAGAAAAGTTTAAAACATTAAACCTTGTTAAGAAACGAAATTTTGTGTGGAAAGGTAAAATTACACATGCTCTTCCCTCCGTTAGGTTAGTTATCGAAATCCTAATGGAAAAATGTTTACCAAAAATGAAATCGGGCCATCCAAATACCTATGAAACGATACCCATAACGTTTTTTTTTTTTAAATTTAACACCCCCCCCCCCCCCACACTATAACTCCACACCCCCCCCCCACCCCCCCTCCCCCCCCCTCCAACCAATGGAAAAAGCAATGCCAGAAATGAGCTCAGCACCCTCAAAAACCTACCGACTAATGAATTTGACACGACTAAAGTCAAAAACAATGACGTTATTAATTTTGTCCGGTCATTTTTTAAATCTGTCTCAGTGTGCACTGGTTCATTCTGATCCATTATATTACATGTTCCCACTTATATTTTTTATTGGGTTGTAAAGAAGACATGTTCCGATTAAGTATGAAATAAAATATCCGTCAAATGGCCCTCACGGCTCTGATGACAGACCATTACTCTTGACATGAAATTGTCCACGACTTTTTCACAGAGATGTGGCAGTCTCAACATAGTCTTTACAGATCACAATGAAATTTTGTCAGTGACTATTATTTGCGAATATTGAGTTTGGGATTGAAAATGGGCATTTTTGGCCACGCCCCTTCTGGTACCGCCCACACAAATCGACACATTTAGCACAAAATCATATTTCTTTCAAAACTTTCTTCTGGTAGACCTGATTAGCTTCAACTCTCACACCGGTTAATAATCTGTAAATGCCTACTTAACTCGAGAAAATGGGCGAGATTGTCACGCCCATTCTGGTACCTCCCATACAAAACAAGGTGTTCGTCCGGGTTAAAATAAATAAATGGTTTCCCATTACATCCCATGAAGGGACCGGGGAGAACTTCTCACAATCACTGAGCTGTGCACTTTCCAGTTTTCACTCACTGATTGGGACCTACAGTTTTACACCGATTCCGAACGGTATTTTGAGAAGGTTTTTCATGGCTATATACTCGATAGTGTCGCCGTCACTATGCGAGGTGACCGCCGCCGAAAGAAATTTGTTTTGAAGGTGGTCAAAGCAGGGTTCGAACCCAGGATCTCATGTACAAGAGCCGCGCACACTAACCATTGCACCACCGACGGCCACAATCGTCCGGGTTGTCAATCCGATAAATCGCGTGAAACACTTCCGACCTTAATGAAATTAGGTACAAGGCTTCACGTTTTCAAACGCCAAAACAGGGGTGATTTTGCCACGCCCATAATGGTACCTTCCATACAAAAGTTGTTTGGCTGTCTGGTTGTTCGGCATGAGAATTCCCGCAAAACCAAACCAATCTTTATGAAAGTTTGCACTAATCAATATTTAGACAAATGAAACTCTCCTAAAGAAAATGAGCTGTTTTACCACACCCATTCTGGTACATTCCATATAAACATTGGGCGGATGACCGGTTGATCGACACGATAACTCTCGTAAACTACAGCCGATCTTGATAAAATGCGGTACTAGGCAATATTTTGCTAAAACCTACTGTGTAAGTAATAACTGGCCATTGTGCCACGCCCAGTTTCGTACCTCCCTTACAAAAGTTGGGCGTATTTCCCAATAAATCACAACCGATCTTAATAAAAGTTTGTACTGATAAAAATTTTGTCAACAACTTGCCATGCCGATTTTTGTACCTCGCATATAAATATTGGGAGGGAAACTAACTAATTGGGGTATTCCATAATATTTAGCGCAATGTCGTCCACCTGCTATTGAATATAGTCACTTTTGAGTATTGGCGTTTGTTTTATTTAACAGAACTAGGACGCAATGGCTGACTTAGGGTGAGGGTATGATTAAGTCGGCTCACCCGACTGCAACTTATGTACTGGTTTTTATATACGTATAACCACGTTATTATTCTCTTTGTTCAGTGCGTGTTTTTTTTCGCAGTCTGACAATCTGTGTTTCGTAGTCGGTCAAATCTGTGCTCTATATAGGGGTGGGTCACCCTTATCATTTAGGGGTATGAAAAATAGATGTTGGCCGATTCTGAGACCTACCCGATATGCACACAAAATTTCATACACATCGGTCAATTCAATTTCGTTTGCCTCACCCCTGCCACACCACTCTTTCATTGCTCTCTTGCTCGCTCATTTTTGTTTAACACGTCATTATTCTCTTTCGTAGTCGCGGGAAAATCTGGTTTTAGCAGCAGCATAAAATTAGGTTTTAGCAGCAGCATAAAATCTGGTTTTAGCAGCAGCATAAATGTGTTGACTTTGATAGATTTAGTCCCTATACGCCGCTATAGATGTTAACACATCAAAAATACACTACATTTAAACAGTGTAATCTTACTAAGGCATCCTTTAGTTTGCAAAAGACTTCAAGATCTGGTCTCAAGGTTCGACCCCGTGGAAGGCGAATAGCCACCATCCACAAAAAAGCAAAATCTTTTAATATATCACTAATTTGTGCACATGTCCCTACAGAAAAAAAGTACAACGACACCAAGGACATGTTCTATGACAGCCTAGAGGAAACACACGACCTCTGCTCTGGCCATGACATAAAGATTTTTCTAGGCGATTTCAATGCCAAAGTTGGCAGAGAAAATGTCTCTGCACCAACTACCGATAAATTTAGTCTCAATCTATTACTTCGGATAACAGAATGAGACTGTTGGATTTTGCCGCGTCAAAAACATGGCTATCAGTAGTACGAGATTCCAGCATAATGGCAGATTAATAAGTAGGTGACTTTTTGAATGAAACACAGTTTCTTTTGCAAAAAAACTTATTTTTCAACATAATCTCCTTTGAGCTCAATAGACTTTGTTCAACGTTCCACCAATTTTTGTATCCCTTCCAAAAAAAATAGGATTTTTCGAGGTCCATAAAAAAGGCATTTGTTTGGTCAATAATTTCATCGTTGGGCGTTAGATTTCTTTAAGTTTGAAAATAGGAAATAGTCACTGGGGGCTAAATCCGGAGAATATGGTGGATGAGGTACCAATTCGTAGCCTAATTAAACAACTCCAAACAATCCTCTGAAGTTGTCACACAATTACGTTTATGGTCAATTGAGAGCAAACGCGGCACCCATCTTGTAGACAGATGTCTTAAACCCAACTGATCATTTAAAATAGAAACCACACTGCCATATGAAATGCCTATGGTATCAACAATCTCAAGCACTTTAACTCTTCGATCGGCCAACACCATATCGTGGATTTTTTCGACATTTTTGGTGTGTATTGACCACAATTGGTCGTCCAGAACGTTCAGCGTCATTTGTACTTGTGCGACCACAACGAAAGTCAATAAACCACTTTTTTACCATTGAAATCGATGGTGCAGAGTCCCCATATTATTTATCAAGCTTTTCCTTGGTTTGATTGACGGTTTTTTTCGCAAAAAAATAATGTTTAATGAAAACTTGAAATTCACTTTTTTTCTATTTAAAAAAAAATGCACGAGGTTGTATGTTTTGAACAGCTGTTAAACGCAAAGTAAATGACGGAACTTGCTCAATATTTGACAGTAGTCTATTAACAGGTGGTACTTGATGGGACACCAGTGATGGGACACTGGTCATATAACTATTGATCCGCTCGTAAAGACATCCACAAGGCTACATGGATATCCCCTGACAAACAAACGAAAACCCAAATTTATCATTTGCTGGAAGGCACTCTACTAGTGTAGTGGACGTATTTGTGAGTCGAGCAGCTAATATCGATTCGGATCACTACCTGGTTGCAGCAAAGAGCCGCACAAATTTGATCAAAGCGAAGGTCTTACAAAGCCACTAATATAGAAAAGTCGATATCGAGAATTGTAATTACCAAAGATAACCACGGCCTTTGCAGAGAAGCTCACTCAGTTACTGAAGCAGAACGCACCGCCGCCTCGTGATTCTGAAGCGCAGTGGATGACAATTTTCCACTTTATGAATACTGCTGCAGCCACCGTACATGGTTATGAAAAACCGCTTAAGGATGAACCGTGGTACGATGAAGAGTGTCGCGTGGCAAGTGATGCAAAGAACGCAGCATGTATGGCAACGCTTTATTCAGTTGCAACGCGAGCCGCTATAGAGCGGTAGGAGGAGAAAGGGAGGGGGAACCCCGTTTTTTTAGGAAGAAAAAACTGCTATGGACACCGCGCGAGAGTGAGTAATTGTATTTTACAGAAGGAACAATAAGGCCCGTAAAGTCTACTGAACAGCTCAAAGTTAAACCAACGGCCGTGGAGCAGTGCCTACCTTTTGTTCAGATAACGACGAGAATCTAGTCGCAGATGTGCAGAGTATATTGGGAATATTGAGAGATGAATTCTGTGCGTTACTTGTCCCAGGAGACTTCAATATAGATGAGTTCAATATAGAACAGCACGAAGTTAGAACTGCAGTTTCCCCGCTTAAAAAAGACAGGACCGCTGGTGCTGATGGACTACCGGCTAAACAGTTTAAGGCTGGCGTCTATGAGTTGGAAAGGTGTATGCATCAGCTCATATACAAAATCTTGGAAGGCGAAGGCATGCCCGATGATTACAGCCTAACCATACTGTGTACTGTTTTCAAAAAAAGCGACCCGAGTATATGTACAAACTATCATGGAATATGCCTACTATCCATCGCATACAAGGTCCTCTCGAGCGCAATGTAAGAAAGACTAAAACTGTCTGTCGCAGGCCTGATCGGTCAGTATCAGTGTGGCTTTAGACCCGCAAATTCAATTATCGACCAAATATTCAGACTGCGACAAATTCTGGACGAAACACACTGAAAACAAGTAGACACATACCACCTCTTCGTAAATTCTAAGGCTGCTTTCGATACGGGGAAAACTGTACCCAGCTATGTCGGAGCTTAGTATTCTTGCTAAGCTGAGACGGTTTTGAAGAACACGACACGAAATCCTCAGTAAAGATTGGTAATGGCCTCACCGAACCATTTAGTTTGACGCGAGGTCTTTGGTATGGCGATGTCGTTCCATGCGATCTCTTCAACATTTTAGTTGAAATGATCGTGAGGATAGTTGTAGTCAAAACGAATAAATCTATCAACGGACATCATTGAGTGAAAGATGCGAGAAGTTACTGCAGTATTTTCGAAAATTAAGAAGGCATCACCAGACAAGACGATATTAACGATTTCCACAAGCAAAATATCCGCTCGATCGGAGGAGGGATCAACATTGATTACCATTATAAGTTGGAGGTAGTGGACGAATTTATTTACCTCGGAATGGCCGTGAACAGAATCTATAACGTCAACCTAAAAATCAAACCGCGAATTGTGCTTGCAAACAGGTGTTACTTCTGTTTGAGCACGCCATTCAGATAAACGAAGATCCAACTACACGTAGTTCTCCCAAATGAACTCTTATATCGCAAATGTGTATTATGTTGTTGCAAACGAGTTCTCGTTTGTATCAAACGCGTACAAAATTACATTTGACGTAAATTTAAAAAGCGTTTGCGATAACTGAAATTATAAATTTTTCTAATGAGAGCACAGATTACGTAGAACGTAAATTTCTCTTATTCTCTCATTCTGTCGACTGTACACACTGTCTTTAACCACTCATTTAGCATACACACTCACGCATACACTTAAAAGTAATCACATACATTTAATTAAGCTTGTATTTCTTACAACTCGTTCACTGCAAACCTTTTTTTGTTCTCACGAACGTCTTTTTTTTAATTTGGAGTAACTATAACTCGGTTGTGTAACCGAATGAATAGTTGGTGGAACCGTTTTTCGTTTCTCTCTATTTTTTCATCTTATATTTCTCATAACTCGTTTACTGCAAACATTTTTCGGTTCTCCCAAACGAAATGACATGTATGGCTTCGTTTTTCGTTTCTCCCAACTACAGTCCCCAAACGAACTTCAGTTGTCTGAGATTTCGTATGGAAGGAACGAGTTTTTTCTTTGCGTTTAGATTCCTGTAGGAACCACCATGGCAAATGAGAGATAGCCTTTAAGTCACGCCGTTACTCTTTATAAGAGTGGCTGCGCTTAAGACCCCACATCGCCACTGGTGGGGGCTAAAAACCAAGTGTGCAATTTTTCACAAAATACCATAGGGGCTGGCTCATAAACTGTGTCGAAATAAATTGGAATAACCCATATGCAATGTGAATTCATATCAATAGGTGTCTCAAATTGTTAAATGTGTCAAATAAATGTCATTTTTCTACATCATTGGCAACAGAACTACATCATGAAGAAATGCTACTGGGTTTCTGGTTATTTGTGCCAGCTATTTTGTTTTACTTACTTGTTCTACATTTGGAATTTCAGTATTTCTTTTGCCCACTTGTTTCCTCTTTCACTTGCCCCATTTTGGCAAGAATGTTGATGTGATTTGTAAAAGACACTAAGTGCTTCAGTTTATAGTTTTCCCATTTCTTCTAAGGACACAATCAATAGTTGTCGTAACGGCCAATCATTCAATTGATTAGAGCGAGTTAACTCGCTAGAGTATTTTGGGGAATAGTTTGCACTTCAATTTATAAGAAAATTAAATGATTATAGTTGAAAAATAAACAATTTATTGTACAAATGACCAGGAGGACAAGATTACATTCTATTTATAAAATGAGAATATTTCCAGAGATTCATTTACATTCCTGCGTGAATTTGTCGCCATGACATCATATTTGTTCTAGCATCTCTGGCAACATCACAAGTGCATTGCAAAATTCTGGGAATATGAAATTTAACTCTTAGATGACAATAGAACAAAGGTAGACAAAGTATGCAATATGTATTAAAGGGTTTTTCAATAAGAGCGCTGCAAAAGTTTTTTTAAATAAAACAAACCCGGTTTAAGGCCACCACGGGCACGCTTGCAGAAGTCCAGACGCTGAACCCAATTTTCGACAGTTTTCAAGCATAAATCGGCCGATACTGCTGCACTTTCACGTTCGATATTCGTACGAAGTTCATCAATCGTCGCCGGCTTGTTGGCATAGACCATAGACTTGACGTAGCCCCACAGGAAATAATCTAACGGCGTCAAATTGCACGACCGAGGATGCCAATCGACTGGGCCATTTCGTGAGATAACACGTTCACCAAACTTGGTTTCCAATAAATTGATTGTGGCATTCGCTGTGTGGCTTGGGGCGCCGTCCTGTTGGAACCACATGTCCTCCAAGTCCATATTATCCAATTGGGGCCAAAAATATTCGGTTATCATTGAACGGTAGCAATTCGCATTCACAGTAATGTGCCGGTCTTGATCATCACGGAAGAAGTACGGCCCAATGACGCCGCCGGCCCATAAACCGCACCAAGCCATAATTTTTTCGGGATGCAATAATGACTCATGAATTACGTGTGGATTGCTGTCTGACCAATAACGCATATTTTGCTTATTGACGAAGCCATTCAGCCAGAAATGAGCCTCATCGCTGATTGTTGAGGCCTCTTTAGGTTGGCCTTTTAAAGTTGAGGCTACTGACTCCAAACTGGTCCCACACTGGTCCCAAGTTGGGATTTCTTGGCTCAAATTAAATTGTTCATTCTTATTGCCCGATTTAAGTGCGGAACACAATTGCGACGCATCGACGTACGACGTGCGGGCGTAAAACGTCGTGAAAATACGTCCATGCGTCCACCATGCACACAATTGCGGCGTACAACGTAGCATCGTATTATACGTTAAATTTAAAGGGAAGGGGTATTTCCTTACGTCCTCGATAATCTTTTCATTTAAATTATTTCCTCTAATTTTCTATCAGCAATTGTTTTATTTTATACATATTTTCACCCAATTTGAATTTTGTTATCAAACATAAACAAGCCGTCTGAAACGTCAGATACGAACTTATACGACGTAAGCGGCGTAAAAAATAGAAATAGATGTAATTGAACGTACGACGCAAAAACGCCAATACGTTGTCGTCGTCAATTGTGGGCGAGATCAGTTCATCATTATCATTTTTTGACGACGTACGTCGAAACGTCGCAATTGCGTTCCGCACTTTATACGTACATTAGGGTGGAACGACTTTTTTTTTGCAACGCCACTCAGTAAAAACATAAAGTTTTGATCACACCGAGGATTTTCGCCGAAGTGACCAATAACCATAGGTGAACTATACCCCTTCCAAGATCCTCCCTATCATGTAAGGTTAGACGTAAAAACAAAGCTTTCAGACGTGCATAAAACATATGATCTCATTGCAAAAGGAATAGGAACAGCAGGAAAGTATGGCCAAGTTATGACCTGAATCGTACGATAAACTTGATATAAATTTCTAGACTATATCACTGTGATCACTGGACACTGTTTGATAGCAGACACCCGTATACGTAGACTTGAAATCTCAGCTCATGACTACTGCACAAGCTGTGGGGATGACGAGGAGTGCGAGAGGGTTGAAAATGGCATATGCTACTGCCCGGCGTTTTGTATGAGTAGGAGAAAATATTTAGGATACTATTTAGCAAGTTTAGCTAAAGGATCTTAAGACATTTCTGTAGAATACTAATTGCTTCGCCAGGGACAACTGTACGTCTCTTCTTCAGCCACAGCCTGGAATGACTTGAACGCCTCATAACCATAACAGGTCAATTTATAGACTTCGCAATGGAGGCCGAATACGTCATCCCGTGGTATCACAACGATCCTCATTTGACTCAGTGTGTCAATAGTGACAACCACTTCTACCTAACCTATGAATTGTAGGGAATATTGGTTTAAATTAGCTATCATTTTGATTATATCTGATCATATACAGAAGAATTTTGATGTCGAAATTTGTAAAGAGTGGAACTACGTTGATGGAATCATGAAGCAAACGTAAAGTTATATGACCAATGGCCCCAATTATGGCAGTTGAAACATACATACATAACTTGTCTTAACAAAGTTGCAAAATAAAGATTTGTCTCGCCAGATGTGAATAGTTTCTGCAAGAAAACAGACTGTTGAGAAGTTACTTTCTCGACTGCTTCCTCCTGACATGAGTTAGATTTACTTCGTTCTTATAAATTGTCGTTACTCAAACACAAACATGTCTTTCGAAATACTTGCCCTTATTCTCTTCAGAATCAAAAACGGGGTCAGCGTATTTCTCTGAATTCCAAATGGTCGTGGGTGAGTTTGACAAACACTAGCATATGTTTCATCCAGCTTTGTCCGTACGCACAGTAAAATTGAAGAAAAAAATTAATAAATGTTGAATAAATTGATTAAATTTCATTCTGAAAACGGAATAATAATCCGGTTGAAATAAATAAACAACGTGCGATGAACAAACAATAACAAGATCGATGTAAATATGATCACGAGTGAAGCTAAAGCGAACCACAGACTTGTCATTCATGAGCATGAACATCAGCTATAGTTGAAATTTGTTTTCGATTTAACGCCCCTCTTGCTACCAAATAGAAACGTAATCGAAGTTGTTTGCATAATTATCATGTTCATAAAATAGTTTGGTAAAATTTGTTCAAATTCATCAATCAGATAAAAAGTTATCGACCAAGCTCATGCTCATGAATGACAAGTCTGTGGCTCGCTTTAGGCTTAATTGTCATTAGTGATATTACGATTGTGCTTTATACGATTGCGCTTTAGACCACACGACTGAAGTGTAACTTCTTTAGCTCCATCTATATGTATGTATGAATATTAGGGTGGGTCAATTTTTTTTTTGCCGACCAAGAGTATAACAGAAACGTAATCTACGGCATATTTTATGAAAATGTTCCCAAGAAACCCTGGTTCTAAAATCAAAATCGAGCCCACGATTTTTCGCATGAAAATTGTTATACATATAAGCGTAAAAAATCGACCCAAAAGCCATTATTTTGAAACTTGATACTTCTCGATTTCGATGAAACTTCAAACCTATATTCCAATCGTTACTGCCTTTCCAAGCACGTTTATTTAAGGTCGAAACGCCCCACGGTTCATGTTTTACAGCTGTGTAAGTTCGGTCATCTGCAGTATTTTTGTGAAGATATACCTGTGTTAATATTCGAAAAACTTTTGAATCCGATACTAGATTTGACATTTGTATTTTTATTCCTAAAGAGAAGGTTAAAACCTATCAGGCGATACGTTGATAGTTACAATCTGATATCGCATTTAAAAGTTATTCTAACATTACCTAAAAATGCTGCAGATGACCAATTTTACACAGCATAAAACATGAACTGTGAGTAGTTTCGACCTACAGTAAACGTCCTTATAAAGGCAGCAATAACTGGAATATATGTGTGAACTTTCATCGAAATGGAACAGTATCAAGTTTCAAATGAATGGCTTTTGGTTCGTTTTATTACGCTAGTAGTTATAGAAATTTTCAAGCGAAAAATCGGGGCAAAAAAACGGCAGCAACGAGTAGAATATAGTATGTGTGAAATTTCATCGAAATTTCATTCATATTTTACGCTAATATACAAATTTTCAAGTGAAAAATCGCGGGCTCGTTTTTGATTTTAGAACCATGGTTTCTTGGGAACATTTTCTTAGAATTTTCAGTAGATTACGTATCATCTATACTCTTTGTCAAGTTTTTTGGTCCCTTACAAATTGACCCACCCTAATATATATATAGATGCTTACAATTTTCTAAATTTATTCCAGCTCAAGACTTTTTTAAATAATATAAAGCTAATTTATTAGCTTAATGATGAAAGTATATATATACATATATATATATGTATACATATAATATATAAATAAATACATGTATATAAAGGGTGTTTTTTCAAGCCCGATAGAACTTCAAATTGTAAAAAATAACACAAAAAATTAAATTTTAATAAAAAAGTTTCTATTATTTGTTTCAGTATACTCTGGCAAATCATCATGAATAGACTCATGCTTGAACAACGCTGCCAAATCATTCAAATTTACTTTGAAACTCAGTTGGAAACTGACCCGTTGTTTTGTCGCCAAATTGTGTTCAGCGATGAGGCTCATTTTTTGGCTTAACGGGTTTGTTAATAAGTAAAATTGCCGTATATGGAGTGAGACCAAGCCACAAGAAACCCTCCAGACTCCATTACATCGGCTTACACACTGGCGGCATCATCGGACCTTATTTCTTTAAAAATGAGGCCGGAGCTCGCGTTACGGTCAATGGAGATCGTTACCGCACCATGATCAATGATTTTCTGTTTGAAAATATGGATGACATTGATCCAGACGAGATGTGGTTTCAACAGGATGGCGCTACGTGCCATACGGCGATCGCAACCATCGACTTATTGAGATCAAAATTTGGCGAAATGTTGATTTCGAGAAATGGACCTGTCAATTGGCCTCCAAGGTCGTGCGATTTGACACCTCTCGATTATTTCCTGTGGGGCTACGTGAAGGCACTAGTTTATGCTGATAAACCAGCAACAATTGACGCCTTGGAGGCCAACATTGTTCGTGTTCTTCGTGACATACAGCCAGCAGTGCTCGAAAAAGTGGCCAAAAATTGGACGTCCAGCATGCGCTTCGTCAAGAACAGCCGCGGTGCCCATTTGCCCGAAATCATTTTCAAATGTTAATGCCACGTCTTGATCTTTCGAATAAAAAAAAAACTTTATTAAAACTGTTGTGAAAACTGTTGTGCACAATTTCAGTGAAATTAGGACCAAAGCTAGAATTCCAATATCTGAGGAGAGAAACATTTTCCGAAAGATGGATTCATTACTGTAGAAGTACCGGAACATTTGCCGTAACAAAAACCGTAAAGGGGCTGCCCAGATTACCAGAGTGGCTGATTTTGTGGACTCACTCCATCTCCTCTTTAACGTTGCTCACCATAGTGCCTTAAGTCTGATAAAAACAGAAGAAGTTAGACACTTCTTGATGGACCAAAGGTCAGAACGAAAGAATGTCATGCCACGGACATAAATTTTATCGAGAACGAACACAAAAAGGCATTAAAGTCCTTGCAAGAGGCTAAACGAGTTAAGAAGGAAGAAATTAGGAGACGTAAGGCGAGCGAAACGGTACAGTGGTCAGGTTCATCCAACGAAGAAGAAGATGATTCAACTAAAGATCCTGACCATAAATACAAAAATAAGCTCTGAATCCGCAGCTCCATCAACATTAAAAACTACACAGAAGCGTAGAAAATTTACTGCATCGACTCTTATTCCTGGAGGTCTTGCCTCCGCGTTGGATCGTACAAAGATGAGCAACAGGGAGGCATGCTATGTTCTGACTGAAGCAGCAAGAGCCTGGGGGCTTCCGGAACCAAACAAGCTTCCTTTATCTATAAGCAGCATTGAAAGAACGAGGATAGAGCATCGCTTCCAACATGCTAGGAAAACGAGAAGCGAATTCTCTTCTGATGGCTCTTTGGTGGCTCATTTTGATGGCAAGCTACTCCCTGCTATTACTGGAGGGCCAACAAAAGTAGATCGAGTTGCCGTTTTAGTCTCAGGTAACGAGGTGGAAAAACTCCTAGGAGTTCCGAAAGTTGCACAAGGAACAGGAGAGAAGGTTGCACAAGTAGTTGCACAGGTAATCTGTGACTGGAACCTTCAAGATCAGATCGTCGGAATGTCTTTTGATACGACCGCCGCAAATACAGGTCACTTGAATGGAGCTTGCGAACACAAATCCTGTCTCGAATTTGTTTTATTTGTTGTTTTGATAAACGTGAAATACTGGATAGCATGTCCAAATGCCTGTGATGCTCCTATAAATGACCTTAATTTAGTCAGAAACCTTTTCAACTACCGAGCAACTTCTGAAGTCATCTCAACGAAAGCAATCTCGGCAGTAAATCATCATTTGTGGTACTTGGACCAAGAAATGGCTCCACTTGGGTTTTTTTCAGATTTGGTACCTGTTGAAACGAAGCGTCTGATGGTGGCGCGCTTACAAGAACACAAGTTTCAAGTAGGACAAAACAGATCAATCAGATATACCGCCATCGAAGATTTGAGCAACAAAACCCTTGAGTTTTTCATTGGACCTGCTTCCCATTTCTACTTTGAAGTTTTGCAATTGGACACTTCTTTCTTGGCCAACGGCGTGGATTCGTGGGACGACATTGATTCTTTTCAGAAAGCAAAAACGACAGTAATGGCGTTTAAAGTTGTCAACGATGGTGCTGAAAGAGGCATCGCTCTGGCTACAACTTTCAATTCTTCTCCTACAAAGCAGGAAGATCAAAAATAATTTCTTTTTCAACTTGTGGAAAGCCACCGAAAACGCTTTCCAGATACCAAGAAAAGCACACTTTTCTCTAAGACTGATGAACAGGCCAACTGAAAAATCAGCACTGGGACTTTTTATTCACAATTGCACAGTATATATCGCAGAGTAAATGCAAATATTGCACAGTAAATGTATCGTATGCAAAGCAAGTAAATTAAAAATAATTTTTAAGTGGAGCAACTCTATTGTCATGTTTATTAGTTTCTTCAAAACGAGTGGTTTTATCGTTGCCTGTCGTTGAAATTGACCCACCTTGAGGCAGTCCTAAATATCATTGAATTTCCTTGAATTTTTATGTGAGACATTCTCTCATCAAAAGGCCAAAAAAATCCATGTAAAAATCCTCAATATTTCGATATTTGTTTTTTTTTTGAATGACCCTAATATACATATACATATAATAATTTTCTACAAATATTTAAATTTATTATCGGTTTTCATTGATAAATTAATATTTTTGAATAGATTTTCTATTTTTATTCATTATTGGTATTATATTCATTATGGGCAATGGGCTTATGGTATGAGAAATGTTATACATATGTTTTCGAATGAAAATTAGAAAGATATCTAGAGAAAACTGCATCGATTGTTGTTCCATGTCTTGTGGTAGGCCCATTTCGGTTTTTGTTCATTTGTAGTACTAATGTATCTTGTACAAAGTTTACCAAGAGTTGTCTATCTTCGGACGCGAAATTAACATTGAAATCTCCTACTAAAATTAGTGGCAACATATGATAGTTTTCTCCTAATTCTCCAGAGCCTACACGACCGTAAATCATAAGTCTTTTATATACAGACATTATACACACAGGGAAAAGATTAGTTGGAAATAAATTCAGGCATTGGAAAATCCATGCTAAAGTCTATATTTTGGTTAGAATTCATAATTATCATACATCAGAATTATTTTCCGATAATATTGATAGATTAAAAATAGGTCTTACTAAATACAAGCTGCTACTACATAAATAAATAAAACCAAATAAAATATAAATAAATAAAAAAAAAAAATTTTTACGAGTTTCTAAGGGTTTCTCACAATTCGCATGAAATAATTTTTTTTCTCAAAAAATCGCCAAAATAAGAAAATATCTCGGAAACGGCTTTCATTTATGGATGTCTGCAATAAAAGCATCACCTTTATTTTTAAAAACTCACTAAAACTAAAATTTCTGGAATCAAAAATCGCTAAAACGCAATATCTCGGAAACGGAGCATCCAATCGAAAACAAAAATATTTTTTACGAGTTTCTAAGGATTTTTCATAAAGCTGTCCAATCGCCTGGAAAACAGTTTGTTCAAAAATCATCAAAATATGAAAATCGCTGAAATAAAAAATAAGAGAGAGACTTTAACCAATCGCTAAAATCGATTTGTAGACAAAAAAATCTTTACGAACTGGACCATTTTATGAAAAACCCTTAGAAAGATGAAAAAATTAGTTACATTTCAAATGAAGGCACCGTTTGCGAAATTAAAACAAAAATTAGTTTTAGCGATTTGTTTAAAAAAGACATCCATTGGTTACAGCCTCCTACAGAGATAAAACAATTATTATTTTTGCTATTGGGCGCACCGTTTCCGAGATATAGCCATTTTTTTTTGTATTTTACCGACTTTGCCGATTTATTGAGAAAAAAAAATACAGCAGACAGTTGTCCGAGGCCTTCGGCCACGGACTGTCCCTGCAGGCTGTGTCAGAGACACGGCCATTAAGTTTAACGTAGAATACGCCATCCGATAAGACAGAAAACATATATAACAATAAATTCATTTGCTTATATTAGTTATCATTTATTGTTATATATGTTTTCTGTCTTATCGGATGGCGTATTCTACGTTAAACTTAATGGCCGTGTCTCTGGCACAGCCTGCAGGGACAGTCCGTGGCCGAAGGCCTCGGACAACTGTCTGCTGTAATTTTTATATTTACCAACGGCATTTGATTCAAGTCCGTTTAAAAAAGAAAATATTATGTTCAATTTTTTTAAACTTAATTTAATTTATGTATTTTAATTAATATTTTTATTGAAATAAGTTCTGCGAATGTTGAGAGGGCCGCCCTAATATTAAAAAAGGTTTACCTTATCGAGTCGCTTTACAATTCAAAATTAATGTTACAACAGCTTTACTGAAGCTTTCGCAAAAAAGCTTTATTACGTTAGCTTACTGTTTGTTTCACTTTTTACTAGATACATGTTGCCAAGCAACATTAGCTTGCTGTTCGTTTCACTTTTTACTAGATACATGTTCCTAAGCAATGTTGAGCAACCAAAAACACTCAACCAAACACCACACATATGTTTGAGTGTATGTGTTTAAACAATTTTCATTTGAGAAATTAAAATACTAGAAATATATCAACCAATATGAAATGTATATCAAACGAAAGATAACATCTTCATTTACCTACAAAAAAAATTTTAAAAAAATTCATCTAGCCGTTTCCTCAAATTCACCGAAATAAAGATTACAACAATAAAAACCTGACATGACTCCTCATACCGTAAGGTAAGACGTATTCTACGTCAAAAATTATTTCGTGCGAATTGGAACACTTTGTGAGAAACCCTTAGAAACGCGTAAACATTTGTTAATTTTTTCGATATTTTCGAGATATAGAAATTTTTTCATATTTTCGATCAAAAATGGGCACGAAATACGAACCCTGGTTATAAATAATAATAATTTTGGGCTGAAGTTAATTATTTTTTTCTGTAATAATTGGGTTAAAGCATCACCAAATGTTTGTGACAGCCATCAAATTGAAGTAATTACTTTAGCTGAGCATACCAACATATTATTTGGTACAACCGAATTAGCTTTCAAATTTTTCGTTCATCCAACTAATAGAATATTCGCCACTAGAGGGTAATTTGATTGCTAGAACTAAAACTTGATTGACAGATCACAGTTTAGTCTTGTTGCTGTGGCTTCAACTAGTTAAATATTTCAGTACTTGCTGCCAAAACAGAATTACAAATTAATCGATATTCACAACATTTGGTGACACGGACCACAATTATTGGTAATCACAACTTAATACACTAATTCCCCTGTTTACCTCGCTGGTAGCCTTGCCTTGATCAGGGCTGATGGATCTGTTCCGGCAACTGGTGTCCCTGGGTGTTGCTGAGACTGCTGGGGTGGCTGCTTCACTGTGGCAGACTTCCTTCACCCGCACTGGTTGTTGTTGTTAATATGATGGTGGTGGTTGGTTGCCCTTATGGACGACTTTGTTTGTCTCACACTTGAATATTCACCAAATACAAAAGAAACACTAACTTTTAGGTTTAATTTAAAAATAAGTTTATTTGCCGGCTCGTGTGCTTGAGGCTGCTTTGTTGATTTTTTAATACAATAAAAAACAAGAAGAAGCACCGAAGTCAGCGAGACGCCGATGCCACTCGCTCAAAGTTGACGGCGCCAACTCGCCTGGTTGGCAAGGGCGATCATTAGGGCTGTTCACGATAACACCCCCCTATAACACGTTTGATTGATTTCGCGTTATAGGAAAACGCGTTGTATGTGCAGCATTCTCATATAACGCGCTCGTATGACCCAAATAACGCGTTATGTACAAATGATTCACGTTTAATGTTTCTCGTTGATTTAAATCAATACAAATTAAGGAAAAACTATGTTATGAACGAAGTATGTGCGTTTTAATAAAATCAAACTAAAAACATTTTAAATGAAAAGCATATATGTGACCTGCTCCACGAAAAGGGACCTCTGATTTTTGACGTAGAATACGTCTTACCTTACGGTATGAGGAGTCATGTCAGGTTTTTATTGTTGTAATCTTTATTTCATTGAATTTGAGGAAACGGCTTGATGAATTTTTTTAAATTTTTTTTTTAGGTAAATGAAGATGTTATCTTTCGTTTGATATACATTTCATATTGGTTGATATATTTCTAGTATTTTAATTTCTCAAATGAAAATTGTTTAAACACATACACTCAAACAGATGTGTGGTGTTTGGTTGAGTGTTTTTGGTTGCTCAGCATTGCTTAGGAACATGTATCTAGTAAAAAGTGAAACGAACAGCAAGCTAATGTTGCTTGGCAACATGTATCTAGTAAAAAGTGAAACAAACAGTAAGCTAACGTAATAAAGCTTTTTTGCGGAAGCTTCGATAAAGCTGTTGTAAAATTAATTTTGAATTGTAAAGCGTAAAGCTTTCACACAACGCTCGAATGCTAATGCGAAGACTCGATAAGGTAAACCTTTTTTAATATTAGGGCGGCCCTCTCAAAATTCGCAGAACTTATTTCAATAAAAATATTAATTAAAATACATAAATTAAATTAAGTTTAAAAAAATTGAACATAATATTTTCTTTTTTTAAACGGACTTGAATCAAATGCCGTTGGTAAATATAAAAATTACAGCAGACAGTTGTCCGAGGCCTTCGGCCACGGACTGTCCCTGCAGGCTGTGTCAGAGACACGGCCATTAAGTTTAACGTAGAATACGCCATCCGATAAGACAGAAAACATATATAACAATAAATGATAAATAATATAAGCAAACGAATTTATTGTTATATATGTTTTCTGTCTTATCGGATGGCGTATTCTACGCTAAGCTTAATGGCCGTGTCTCTGACACAGCCTGCAGGGACAGTCAGTGGCCTCGGACAACTGTCTGCTGTAATTTTTTTTTTACTTTTTGAGTGATTCTCAAAACGGTCTTTCAATTGCCGCAAAGCGCAATTTTTTATGTCTTTTAGTTTTTTTTACAAATCACCTATAAAGATGAACATAATTAATGAAAAAATTGAAAAATGTGATATAAACAGATAATAATATTTGAAATTTAAAAGTTCATAGAGTGTCATAGAGGCAACACTGCATAGTGAACATCGTACAAAGTACCAGAGAGTCGAAATACATCGCCAGATGATCAGGTTGAAGGAAGAGTTGCATAACCATGCGCAAAACACGGAAAAACGAAGCGCTTTTTTTAAACGCGTTTTTCTCAATAACTTCTTTTCGGCGCAGAGGTCCCTGTTCGTGGAGCAAGTCACATATATGTACATATGTAACCAAAAAACAGTTCATTTCAAATAACTTAAATTAGTAATTATTTAATTATGCAGTTATAAATTAAATAAAATAAATAATAATTCCAAAAACAGTTGTATTACATGTTTATTCGCTATCGGAACTATCTGAGATAACTTTCCACCGACATCTTTTTATAATAGAATGTTCAAAGGTTTCACCATTTGAATTGTTATTATTTTCTTTACTTATGAGCATATCGTCTTGTTCGTCTGTCTGTATCAAATAAAATTTCACTATCTAATGATTTTTCGTTTTCTATTTAATGTTTTTTTCTGCATTTTTACATATGGTGCAAGACAGTATTGAAGATTTATTTTAAAATTAGCAGATCGTTCCACTGAAGAATCACAATTCGTAACAAGTGTTTCCAATTGTTTGCCCAGTTTTACTATTTTATTCAAGTTTTCTATACATAATGTTTCATTTACTTTGTCAATAATATGTATTGAGTTTTCTTCAGCACTATTTAAAATATTTGATTCAGATTTATCAGCTAATTGTAGAATCTCTTCTTCATCTAAATCTCCAGCGTCATTTATTAGTTCATAAATATCTCTTTCGCTCATGTCGGCAAATCCTTCTCCATCCACTGATCCAGCAATATGTACTATAGGTTCGATATTTATATTTGTAGAAACTACAAAATTTTCTTCCAAATCGATTTCAGGCCAAAGATTTTTCCAACAGGCGTTTAATGTCGAAGACTTTAATTCTTGAACAGATAGAAATATTAACTGCACACATTTTAAAATTGAGAAATCTTTCCACATCTCAGGTAATGTCATAATGTCAAATTTGTCCAATATAAGTTCAAGAGTTCTACGTATGTAATAAGATTTAAGTGTCTTTATAATACCCTGGTCAAGTGGTTGTAGTATTGATGTTGTATTGGGTGGTAAAAAAATTACTTTTACGTTTGGATGAACTATGTAGGTCAACTGGATGTCCTGGAGCATTGTCTATCAGGAGTAAAGCCTTGAAACTTATATTTTTAGTTTTCGAGTAATTTTCGACCTCTGGTACAAAGCCAGTTGTAAAACCAGTCGTGAAATATAGCAGCTGTGACCCATGCTTTTTTGTTTGCTCTCCAGTAAACGGGAAGTGTAGTCTTGTCAATACCTTTCATTGCTCGTGGGTTTAAGACACGATTGATTAACATTGGCTTTGTTGTATGGTCGCCAGATGCATTACTACATACAAACAAGGTTATCCTCTCCTTAGATACCTTAAACCCACCAGCAGATCTCTCGTTTTTAGATAAATATGTTCGCTTAGCCATTTTCTTCCAATATACGCCAGTTTCATCGGCATTATAAACTTGGTCAGCTGTATATCCACCATCATACAATTATCTTCGGAAGTCCTTCTTTAAATTTCCGAGCACTTTCATAATCAGCTGAAGCGCGCTCTCCTTGAATTTGAATTTTATGCAAATTTTGACAAATTTTGATTTTGGCTCCTCGGAAGAAACAGTTTCCAATTCCTTTAACCCATTTTCTACCACTACCCGATTCCCGTTGAGGTAACTTAATGAAAGTTTGTATGCTGCCTATTGAGGCTTCAAAAGACACATACATATCTGAAAGATTTGAGTCCCTAAGGTCCCTAGGTTTCTGGAAATCAGGTGTTGCGAAAACGCATCACTGGTCGATTAGGGGTATATTAGGTTTGAAAATAAAAAGAGAAGAATCCACTTTTTCTGAGGAATTTTTTTGTAGTATCTAAATGAAAGGTTACATTTAAGAGTAAAATAGCCGCAGTATTGTTACTTAGTATATTTAGTTTGTATGAAAAGTGTCAAAATACTTAGAATGATGAGAAATATTACACTTTTTATATTGGAAAAATGTCTGCGAATGACATTTAGCACACCTCTATCTGGTACCGCCCGAAGGTTTCCATATGACATGATCCCGAACGTCTAAACGTGGCATTTCGTGTAGTCTTTCTGCTTCGTCAATATCGTATTCGTATGATGGTTCTTCCTCTGGCCGATATTCAGAGAGTAGCAAACCACGGACAATATCAATTTCGAATTCCAATTGACCGCACCAAACCGTAATTTTTTCGGTATGCAATGATGACTCATGGATTACGTGTGGATTGCTGTCTGACCAATAACGCATATTTTGCTTATTGACGAAGCCATTCAGCCAGAAATGAGCCTCATCATAAATTGGACGTAGCGCTCTTATAGTTGAGGCCTCTGACTACAAATTTCGGTAGTAAATTTTAATAATTTCGACTCGTTGTTGGCTCGTATATCTTTCCGTGATGAAATGGAAAACCTTACTGAAGAGAAACGTCAAAAGAGCGGGAAAAAATATGGCGTCGTTTGCTGTCCCTATCGATTTACTTTTGTAGCGTCTCTATTGAAAACCCCTTTATAACCAAGATGAAGATTTTTAAAATTTTGAGAAATTTCTTTTCCGAGTCTTTCGTACAAATTTTCAAATTTAATATTTTGTTTAAAATTTTTCTGCATATTTTTAAAACTTTAGAAGAAACCAACTTTCAATTTGAAGTTGGGCGTTTTAAAACTTTCTAAGATAGATACATTCATACATATAAATAAATATGTAGAAGTTGATATTGATTTTGTGATAAATTAAATTATTTTAATTTTATTTTTTATTAACAAAAATAAATTAAAGTAAATGCCTTCGAAGGCCTTCCTTCTTGTATGCCTTCTAAGGCCTTCCTTTTTGTATGCCTTCCAAGGCCTTCTTTAGGCAATGGGCAAGGAGGGCCTTGCCTCCCAATCTCATGCAATGTTAAATAGAAAGGAGGAGGTAGTGTGTAAGGAAGGCCTTCCATATTTTAAGTAAGGCCTGTTTGGTCATGAGTTCAGGGCTTCCAGGTCCTGACTTCCGCCGCTGGGTTTGATCTGTGGATCTGTATGTGTGTGTTTGTGTTACATGACGTCTGTTACTTTTTTAATTTGCTTTAGCAACAATAGCAGTGAGAAATGCAAAACAAAACAAAGTTTCGTTCGCTTCTTTTCGTAACGCATTCATCAGCTTACTCCCCAAGTCAGGAAGATTTACTTCAAAAAGCAATTGGTTATAATTATCTAAAGTTCTAGGGCGTCTAACCAGCGCCTTGTTAATCCCACTTCTAAATCAGAGTTCTGGGTTTAATGTAAGGCCCGTATTTGCCTTTACAGCACTTGTCAGATTCATTATAGGAATAAATAAAACATGTTACACTAAGGATAACAAAAAATGAATTAAACTAAAAATTAATTGTTTAACAGCAATTGGCATTTAACTAACAACACTTGGAAAGTGACAACAGTTACCACCCTACGATTGTTGGCCATAGTAGTGTTAGAAACTTTTTCAAATATATCAAGTGACAAAAATTTCAATTTCAATTTTTAGACTACAACTCGCGATTTCAAAATTGTTGTAAATATTCTGCAGACGTTAGAACATCAATTAAATTTATATGTATTAAAATTTATTTTTGTTTTTACCATTTTTCAATAACAAATTTATTAATTATTATATAAATGCCAATTCAGTACTTCAACAAAACTATAATTCATTATAATTGATTTGAAATTGTTTAATTAAATTTCGGGCTTTATCCTCAGGATATAGGATGTAGTGCATATCCTCGCACAATAGTAGCAGCAAATTGCAAGTTTGTCCGCTAATGGCAATTTGGTGCAATTGTATGCAGAAGGTGATGAGGATGAGGATGGATGTGATGCAATGATATCAGTGTAAAAGCAGCTATTCAATATATAAAGTTATTGTTAGCATTTGAGTTAGAAATGCAGGATTCGTGCGAAATATTTAAGAATGAAAAATAAATTGTTTCAATAAGTGGTTGATACTATTATTGGTAGGTATTGTGGAGAGACCACTTTTCCACTCACTCCACTCACTCAGATTCTTCCACTGAAGATCAGGAGGTAATGATAGTGGAAGATAGTATAGACTATCGCGTATAAGATATTGTCGAGCATATTATGTGAAAGACTAAAGCCAATTGTTGAAAATCTGATTGGACCTTATCAATGTGGTTTTAGAATAGGCAAATCCACAACTGACCAAATATTCACGCTACGCCAAATCCTGGAAAAGACCCACGAAAAGCAAATCGACACATACCACCTTTTTGTTGATTACAAAGCTGCTGTCGATACCCCCATACGGGGAAAACTGTACGAAGCTATGTCTGAACTTGGTATTCCAGCAAAACTGATTCGCCTCTATAAAATGACGCTGACCAACACCAAATCAGCAGTGAAAGTGGGGAAAGACCTCACTGAACCATTCTGCAGCAAGCGAGGACTTAGACAAGGCGACACACTTTCGTGCAATCTCTTCAACATCTTAATGGAGATAATAATGAGAAAGGCTGCAGTAAATACGAACAAGACATTTAACACGAAAAGCCATATGTTGCTGGCGTATGCTGACGACATGGACATCATTGGGCGAAATTTGCGATAGGTTACTGCAGTATTTTCAAGAAACGAAAAGGAATCAACGAAGGTGGGTCTTCCTGTTAATGAGGGCAAGACAAAATTGATGGTATCAACGACTAGATAAACCTCTCGACTTGGTCCGTACTTGAACGTTGAAAACCGATTTAATTTTAAAGTGGTAGATGAATTTGTCTACCTTGGCTCCGCCGTGAACAAGGACGGCAACGTCAGCTTGGAGATAGATAGGAGAATTGTGCTTGCAAATAGATGTTATTTTGGGCTCAGCAAGTAGGTTAGGAACAAAGCCCTCTCTCGACGGGCAAAAGTCCAGCTATATCAGACTCTCATTTTACCTGTCTTGACATATGGCTCCGAAATCTGGGTCATATCGCAAGCGGATGAAAAACACTTGGGAGTTTTCGAGAGAAAAATTCTCCGTAAAATATATATATATATTTTTATAATCTCTATTCTGACGTGGACATAGCTAGACGAATCAAAGTGGGCCAATTGCGTTGGCTAGGCCATGTTATCAGAATGGATGAAGATGAGCCAGCGCGAAAGATTTTTGATAACGTACCCAATGGAAGCAGGAAAAGAGGACGACCAAGACTTCGCTGGAAAGACCAGGCAGAAGAATCCCTCCGTGTCCTTGGTGTTACCAACTGGCGAGAAAAGGCGAAGGATGAAACCAATTGGAAGAATATGTTGAAATTTGTTTATTTTGTTTGTTTAATTAATATGTGTAAGACGTCTGACCTCATGAGGTTGTTAAATAGTCAATAAAAGTAAAAAAGTAAGTTGCATTTTAGCACTTGTACTTTGGGCTGAAAAAAAATAATGAGTTGTTGTTAACAGAATTTTATATTAGCAACTTCAAGACACTATTAATCACAATTGGAATCAAATATATTACTTGACGTTGACAAATTTTGTCATATAATCAAATTTAGTGCTGCTAACTGAAGTCCTATTGTACGTAACTCATCGCCTAGACATTAAAATACATTTATTTTTTCCTTAGAAGACTGATGAACCAACGTTACTGGTCAATGGCGGATAAAAATCATGAAAAAATGGTTTTTCCATTACATCCCATCAAGGGATTTCGAAGAACTTCTCACAATCAGTGAGCTGAGCGGTTTCTAGTTGCACAAAATCAACGAAATCAAATTCCAATAAAATTAAATGGATAACATGACGCCCCAAATATTCTCATTTGGAGCCGATTGAACTTGTCGTTGAAGGCACTGAAGTTCAAGGTCTCTAATTACACTGAGGGTAGTGGGAAGGAGACAATTTTAGCTACTTCTCTTATTGGCTAACCCACCTGGTGATAGAAAGAGGGACTCCATTCGGATGTATCAAGTATACAAAATATCGAGTACTGTTAAGCATACAATCATTAGGCGACCTAAAACCAAGATACATCACCTTCTGCATACATCTTGTAACGTGATTTTGTCAAAGGTTGTACTAAGCTCAGTCAAGTCCAGGGTCTTTCGTAAGGATCGAAAATAGAACAAAACTAAGAACAGAATGGTTAACCCTTGTCTGGGGTTTGAATTCACCTTCTTTATTGGTTTGATTATGATACAAAATAACTTCATTTAAAGAAAAAAACATCAATTGAACCACTTTTCTGGGAAGGGTTAACGATTCTCCTCTGGTAACGGCTGAGCATACCCTTCTGGAGATGGTTTGAGAACACTCCTTCGGGTTTGGTTTGATAATACTATTGTGGGAATACTTTGGACCGGTTGAGAATATCCTTAAGGGAGTGGGCATGACAACATTTCGTTGGGTTCGGACTGAGACCACTCTTCTAGGAACGGTTCAACAATACTCTTCTGGAAATGGTTGATAATACGGTTCTGGGGATGGTATGAGAACACTCCTTTGGGTTCGGTCTGAGAGCACTCTTGTAGGATCGGTTTGACAACACTCATCTGGAAATGGTGAACAATACCCTTCTGGGGATACTATACTGGGAATAAAAATACTTTTCTGGGAATGGTTGAGATTACCCTTCTGGCAACGGTTTGGGAACACTCATTTGTGTTTGGTCAACCGATTTCAGACAATAGAGAACATGGTGTGTTTTACACGTGGTGAATCGGGACTGGACTAGCTGAGAACGGCTCAATACCGGTTCGATTCTTCCTTCAATATGGGCATCTTATATTCGGATGGTCAGAACTGGATCGAGAATTGGATTTAAATCGGTTAATAACAAGAATACGTGGAATAGTCAGCCGACGCCGCTATGGTGGAATAGTCAACCGAAGTCGCTATGGTGGAATAGTCAACCGAAGTCGCTATGGTAGAAGTGTCAACCGAAGTCGTTAGACTGGAATAGTCTACCGAAGTGGCTGTGGTTGAATAGTAAACCGACGTCGCTTTGGTGGAATAGTCAGCCTAAGTTTCTATGGTGCAATATCAACCGAAGTAGCTTTGGTGGATTAGCCAACGGAAGTCGCTATGGTGGAATAGTCAGCCTAAGCCGCTATGGTGAAAAAGCCAACCAAAGTTGCTATGGTGGTGTAGTCGACCGAAGTCGCTTTGGTGGATTAGTCGGCCTAAGCTTCTATGGTGGAATACTCAACCAACGTCGGTATGGTAGAATAGTTGACCTAAGCTGTTATGGTGGAGTAGTCAACCGATATCGCTATGGTGAAATAGTCAACCGAAGTCGGTATGGTGGAATAGTCAACCGAAGTCGCTATGTTGGAATAGTCAACCGAAGTCGCTATGGTGGAATAGTCTACCGAAGTCGCTATGGTAGAAGTGTCAATCGAAGTCGTTAGACTGGAATAGTCTACCGAAGTCGCTATGGTGGAATAGTCAACCGAAGTCGCTTTGGTGGAATAGTCAACCGGAGCCGCTATGGAGGAATAGTCAACCGAAGTCACTACAGTGGAATATTCAACCGAAGTCGCTATGGTAGAGTAGTTGACCTAAACAGTTATGGTGGAATAGTCAAGCCAAGTCGCTATGGTGGAATAGTCGGCCTAAGCCGCTATGGTGAATAGCCGACCGAAGTCGCTATGGTAGAATAGTCAACCGAAGTCGCTAGGTGGAATAGTCAACAGGAGTCGCTATGGTGGAATAGTCAACCGAAGTCGCTTTGGTGGAATAGTCAACCGGAGCCGCTATGGAGGAATAGTCAACCGAAGTCACTATAGTGGAATAGTCAACCGAAGTCGCTATGGTAGAGTAGTTGACCTAAACAGTTATGGTGGAATAGTCAAGCCAAGTCGCTATGGTGGAATAGTCGGCCTAAGCCGCTATGGTGGAATAGTCGGCCTAAGCCGCTATGGTGGAATAGTCGACCGAAGTCGCTATGGTGGAATATCCAACCGAAAGCTCTATGGTGAAATAGTCAAGCGAAGTCGCTATGGTAGAATAGTCAACCTAAGCCACTATGGTGAAATAGTCAACCGAAGTCGCTATGGTAGAATAGTCAACCGAAGTCGCTGGGTGGAATAGGCAACAGGAGTCGCTATGGTGGAATAGTCAACCGAAGTCGCTATGGTGGAATAGTCAGCATAAGTTGCTATGGCGGAATAATCAGCCGAAGTCGCAATGGTGGAATAGTCAACCGAAGTCGCTATTTTGGAATACTCAGCCCAAGTCGCTTTGAACATGTATTTAAGTGAAAAGTTTTACTCTTGACTCCTTTCGGAATTAAGAGTCCCGAGATCAATGGTCCCGAAATGACTGACTGATAATGCTGGTCAACATAAATATTAAAGAGTCAGGCTGTATTGACGTAAATGAGAATTACAGCAAAGCAGTTATTCTGGTGTGGCCGCTGATGTCCACTCACAATTCTGTCGCTGCTGTATGTACATATACATATATTATATTATATTACATATATTATTTCTGTTATCCTTCTGACGGATGGGCCAACAGAGAAATCCCAATTTCCGATCCAAGAAAGTCACGTTGAGCGAAGCCCTGGTTAGCACCTGATCCATAATTGGCGGCTGCAATAATATTCCCGGCATTATAAATAGGTCTTGCCACTCCCCACTATGCATAATGACAATGAAAATACAAAAGAGTGAAAGAAAGAATTACTCAAGGGCCTCACGAAATGGGAGTAACCTGTTTCTCTAAAAGGTGGTAACAGCAAGCTGTCGCAGGCAATAGTTCACCCGGTGTTTCTAGCGAAGTCTTGGTCGTTCTATGTTTCAATGTCCTTTGAGTACGTCTTCGAATAACTTTCGCACTCGTTCAGACTGATCCTAGCATGGCATGGCCTAACCATTTGATATTTTGATAGTCATAACTACGTCGATGTCGGGATACTTAAGCAACTCGAGATTGATCCGTCGTCGATATTTTCGAAAACTCCTGGCGACATGCGATATGACCCAGGACTCTGCGCCATAAAGCAAGACAAGTTGTATGAGAGTCTGACATAGTTGGACCTTCGATTTTCGTCAGAGAGTCGTATCTCTGAAGTGTTTTCATTGCCCGAAATAATACCTGCTTGTCACCAGAATTCTCCGTTTGATTTCCAGGCTGACATTATTTCTACTGTTCACGGCAGATCCGAGTTAAATAAATTCGTCCACTACCTCGGAATTATAACGGCTATCAACCTTCACCCTTTCCTCCAGTCGGGTGGAAGTTCTGCCTGGCAAAACCATGAATATTGTCTTGTCCTCGTGGACAACTTTTGCTGATTCCTTCTCAATTCTTGAAAATACTTCAGTAACATCTCATAGATTCCACCCACTGATGTCTAAATCATCAGCATACGTGAGCAGCATTTGACTTTTGCTGCTAATAGTTTTGCTGATAGTTTTAAATGATATCACCATTTTTCACGATGATCTCAATTAGCATGTTGAAGAGATCGCATGACAGGGTATCGCCCTGCCTTAGGCCTCGTCTCGTACTAAATAGTTCACTTAGATCTTAACCAATCTTTACTGAGGATTTCGTGTCGGTCAATGTCATCCTACAAATGCGTGTTAGCTTACCAGTAATAACAAGCTTCGAAATAGCTTTCTACAGTTCTCCCCGAATCGGGCAATCGAAGGCAGCCTTATAGTATACAAAGAGGTCGTAGGTTTCGATTTGTTTCCCTTGCATTTTGTTGACTATATAAGGACGACGATATTCGGATATGATCGTGGAATGTAAGAAGTATATAGTTATATACCCTGTGCCCATTTGACATGGACAATTTAAAGGCCCACACTACTGTCATACAAGAAATGTGATAGACCATCCCCGAAATGTACAAAAGACTGCGTGGCACAAAAAATGTATAATTTCGGAAGCATCTAGGGTGCAGTGAAAAAATTTAAATATGGTTCCGACCAGTACTTTGGTGTCGGACTCTGAGTTAATTGCTTGGATTCGAAATCGAAGTTGGCATCGTCAAAATTTGGACAAATCCGACTCATATTCAGCACAATTTTGACCAAACTTTTTTTTAACTAAATGCTGGTGTCGGCGTGGAGTCATGCATTTTCAAAATGTTGGAGTCGTCCAATTTTGGGTAGACTAAAAACTCGTGATACCGCCATTCTCTTGACATTATCTTCAAAACTTGAATGCAAATGCATTGACTGTGTCCTTTTATGGCAAGCGACTCCAGTTATTGGTCATATAGACAGGCACTTTTTCATTTGCAGCTTTCCTGGGCATTAAAAAGGCCTTTGATAATGGAATATTAGACTCTATTGGGAATCCTCCAGAAGCTTCGTACGTACCAGCACTTCTTGCTGACTGAATTGACCACATATTTAAAAAAAACGGTTTCCCGTTACATCCCATGTAAAGATTAGGGAGAGTTACTCACAAACCAGTGAGCTGTGCACGTTCTAGTTTTGTACTCACTGATTAGAACCAACAGTTTTGCACCGGTTCCGAACAGTATTTCGAGAAGCTTTTTCATGGCTAAATACTCGATAGTTTCCGCCGTCACTAAGCGAAGTGACCGCAGTCGAAATCAATTGAAGGTGGTCAGAGCAGGAAAAAAACCTACGTGCTCATATAACACATGCAGGATTTTCCATTGGAGCAAAACCCAAATGTCAAAATCTACATGGATATGCCGGTTACGATTCAGGAATTGAGAACCAACATCACTCTAGTCATCTAACAAGTAACACTCGAAAATGTTGAACACGTCGTTGGAGAATGGAACCTTAGAATGGAACAGGCTGGTCGGAATTACGGCCAACATTTGGAAAACTCTATAACAAAGTTTTAAATTTTTGAACATAAATATAAGGAATGTTTCTTTTGTATGATGATAATGACTCTTTTATTTTTGAAAAATCTGCTTGCACATAAATCACCAATTATTTATTTTTTAAACAAAAGATTTATGTTTGCTGAACAAACAAATACTCAGTCTACCAGCTAACATGACATATTTTAAAAATATCTCTATACAGGGTGATTCAGGAAGTTCCGGAAAAATTTCTCCAGCGTATTCCCTGGCTCATTTCATGCAGAAAAGTCCACTAGGACCATGTCCGAAAATACAATGGTGCGAAATTCAGAAAAATGGTCATAACTTTGGAACGATAAGACCTCTGGGCCTCGTTTAGGTTATTTTGGAAAGGTTTGTTGATTTTGAAAGGCCTATTAAAGTCCTTCCCAACAAGCCCAAAAACAAAAAAATCCGACCACTGGCTCAGAAGTAAGCAACTTTACCCTACTACCCTCCGACCGCTAATCCGAAAATTTTGAACCCGCTGCCATTTCGCACCCTTGCATTTTCGAACATGGTCCTAGTGGACTTTTCTTCATGAAATGAGCCACGGAATACGCTGGAGCAATTTGTCCGCAACTTCCTGAATCACCCTGTATAATATTTTGTTTTGTAATCACTTGGACTTTTGGTTGACATTTTGTCTCAGATCGTTTGGACAACACAATTTTATTTTTTCCGTCACAAAAATTCGAAATTCTTTTTATTGAAGTATTAAACATGTTGTCTTTTCACTTGAGAAGCTATCAAAATCATGTTACTTTTCCCTTTACCCCCGATTTTAATAATCAATCCAATCGCTGAACAACAATTGTTAATATTTCGTTAGCATTTTTGATTTGCCTCAAAAGAAACATCAAACACAATTAAATCAAAAAACATTCTTTAATTGACATAAGAACAATGAAACTTTGTTTCAATAGCAATAAACATTTTTGGGTTCGTTTTGAATTTAGCCCCCAAGAGTTGAAAAGGGTTAACGAGGTTTGTTCATGACTAAAAAAATGTATTGCGGTTGTTACAAACATTGGTAGCAAATAATCGTCATGACAATCCTTGGGATTGATTATCCTGTCAACTTCGTTCCAATCGTGCTCGATGAAAATATTACAATTGTTTTTTGAGCAAATGTTTACACAACGTCTTGGCGGATTGTTTCCATACACAAAACGTAACGTGTGTTACATATTAAGTATTACTTTTAAGGTTTAGCCCATTGGTGAGGACTTTCCGAATATAGATGGTGGAGGTTTCAGAGAAAGTCTACGAGTACGTTATATGATAACATATTTGCCGCCTTTTTGATGTGTTAACATCTATTGGCACTGGTAGGGCAATCTATCAAAGTGAACACATGAAAACAACACACAGCGTTAGCATCACATACGTGGTTATTGTACAACAATAGTGTCTGTGCCTGAAAATAAGTATGATGGTATTGATGTAGCGGCAACGCACAAACAAGCTGGTCGTCGTCGCCAAAGACTATTGAATAGTTTAGAGATCTCATGGAACAAAGTGTATGACTCAAAAGCACTAACGACATCTGGTGAATGATTCAAAACGCATTACTCTCCTGTTGTCATAACTTGGTCCATTCATAATTTTGATATGAAACATTGATGCCTTTTGAAACATTTATGCTTTTTTAATTGTTTTATGTAACAACATCGAAATGGTGCATTTATATTGAAATATTCTATAAAGAGAATAAGACTCGTTTATGCTCTTTTACTCAGACTCTCTACATGAGAGCGGAAAAGAGTGCAATACGTTCTCTATACTATTCAGTACTTTTTGTTGTCGCTCTGTTTATGATCAAACAAAAATATATATTTCACTGAGCTAAATATTGCTTTATTTATTTCAACAATATTACATCTAATGTCAAAGCAGATGTAAGAAAAAAGAAAGTGAAATAGCAAAAGAGCCTTCAACACAAAAACTATTCTCTTTCTTATTTTCCAATGTAACATTTACTAATGTGTTCATAGAAATCGAACAGGTACCGTGTAAGAAAAATGTGTTAAGACATTGCCTGTGAGTTCGAAAACTCATTGTTTTGAGGTAACACATGTAATTCTCAACTGTCTAGACTACAATTCAAAGAATTACAAAAATTGAGAGTGCGATGAAAAAATCTGTAATTTGTTGTTTATTGGATGCAACTATAAAGTGTGTGGGAAAAATGTCGCAAATATTGCGTACTTGTGTCCAAACACGTTGTGTTTGCTATTCAAAATTACATGTTTGGGACACAATGATTAATAGGTTATAATATATTTATGTACAGAATCGGAATCGGTGTAAAACTGTAGGTCCCAATCAGTGAGTGAAAACTGGAAAGCGCACAGCTCAGTGATGGTGAGAAATTTCTCCCCGGTCCCTTCATGGGATGTAATGGGAAACCATTTATATTTTTATATGGTTGGGGCAATCTATGACCATCGATTGGAGTCTCAGTGTATTATGTCCTGTATTCAAAAAGGGTCATCCGTGTGTCTGTTCCAACTATCGCGGTATTAGTCTTTTATCCATCGCGTATAAGGGCTCGACAAATTATGCGAAAGACTAAAGCCAATTATAGAAAACTTGATTGCACCTTATCAATGTGGTTTTAGAACAGGCAGGTCCACAACTGACCAAATATTCACGCTACGCCAAATCCTGGAAAAAACCCACGAAAAGCAAATCGTAACATACCACCTTTTTGTTGATTACAAAGCTGCTTTCGATAGCCCCATACGGGGAAAACTGTACGAAGCTATGTCTGAACTTGGTATTCCAGCAAAACTGATTCGCCTCTATAAAATGACGCTGACCAACACCAAATCAGCAGTGAAAGTGGGGAAAGACCTCACTGAACCATTCTGCAGCAAGCGAGGACTTAGACAAGGCGACACACTTTCGTGCAATCTCTTCAACATCTTAATGGAAATAATAATGAGAAAGGCTGCAGTAAATAAGAACAAGACCATTAACACGAAAAACCATATGTTGCTGGCGTATGCTGACGACATAGACATCTTTGGGCGAAATTTGCGAGAGGGTACTGCAGTATTTTCAAGAATCGAAAAGGAATCAGCGAAGGTGGGTCTTGCTGTTAATGAGGGCAAGACAAATTTGATGGTGTCAACGACTAACGAAACCTCTAGACTTGGTCCGCACTTGAACGTTGACAACCGATTTAATTTTGAAGTGGTAAATGAATTTGTTTACCTTGGATCCGCTGTGATTAAGGACAACCACGTCAGTTTGGAGATGCTATTTTGGGCTCAGCAAGCAGTTTAGGAACAAAGCCCTCTCTCGACGCACAAAGGTTCAGCTATATCAGACTGTCATTTTACCAGTCCTGGCATATGGCACCGAAACATGGGTCATAACGCATGTGGATGAAAGACACCTGGGAGTATTCGAGAGAACAATTTTCCGTAAAATATATGGTCCTGTTAGGGAAAACGGCGAGTACCGACGTCGCTGGAACCAAGAGTTATATAATTTATATTCTGACGTGGACATCGCGAGGCGAATCAAATTAGGCCAATTGCGTTGGCTAGGCAATGTTATCAGAATGGATGCAGACGAGCCAGCGCGAAAGGTTTTCGGTAACATACCCGATGGAAGCAGGAAAAGAGGACGACTAAGACTCCGATGGAAAGACCAGGCCATAGAATCCCTCCGTATCCTTGGTGTTACCAACTGGCGTGACAAGGCGAAGAATAGAACCAGTTGCAGAAATATATTAAAATTAGTTTAATTTGTTTGTTTAATTAATATGTGTAAGACATATGACCCCATGAGGTGGGGGAATTAGCCATCATGATAACCCATTACCCACAGGGTGCTGGGGAAAATAATTGGTAGTTACCCACGAGGATGAGGAATTACCTATCACGATTAGCCATTACACATGGGGAATGGGTAAGCGGCCCTATCCCAGGCGTTGGGTAATGGATTACCCAGGGTAACCCATCCCCATTTTAGATCAAAAATGTGAAAAAATTTGAAAAATATTCACCGCAATGGGTAATAGGTTACCCAGGGTAACCCATCCCCATTTTTGATCAAAAATATTAAAAAAATTTAAAAAATAGTCTATATCTTGGAAACACAGCGTCGAATCGAAAAAATAACTAATATTTCAAGGTTTCTCATAAAGTGTCCCAGTCGTGTTGAAGAATTTTTTTCAAAAAATCGCCAAAATAAGAAAACCGCTGATATTCAAAAATGGCTATAACTCGGAGTAGGTACGTCCAATCGCAAAAGTAATAAATTCTTCACCTACTTTAGAGGCTTTGTCCAATGGATGTCCTCAATATGGCATCACTTTTTTTTAAAAATAAAAATCGCAAGCTAAACACTGCTTAAAGCCTCCTTTGAAGTCAAAAACAAATTATTATTAGCTTAGCGATTTGACGTACCGTTTCCGAGTTAAATCCATTTTTTTATTTCAGCGATTTTCTTATTTTGGCGATTTTCTGAAAACCCCATAAAAATTACTTGTTTTTCTATTGGATGCTCTATTGTTATTGTCGTTAACCCAAACACAAGATACAGAAAATGTAAAGTTTCCATTCACTCATTGAGAAATATTTTATGAAACGATAAAAAGTTGGTCATAATATCTATGAAATTTTTGAAATCCTTCCTAGGATTAATGCACAATTTTTAATGAACACATTTTGCAGTATATTAACTGAAATTCAAAGCTGGGTCAATTCAAGCAACTACTATTTTTGGTAATATATTAGGAATCTTCATGAATACAGTGTCTACGGATAGTTGGCAGTGGGGGTACCAGGATTCCTCAGTTATTAATAGACCGTCGGCTAAGTTCTTGTAGTAGTACTAGGAGGTTTATGTTGCGTTCAACCCAAAATCTCCTAATCTGGCGGGAGTCACATGAATTATAAATTTGTACAAAAAGTAATAAAACAAATACAAAAACAATGGGTAGACCACTAGGCTCTGGGTTCGATGCCAGCCTTCGATACCAATATGCCAGGGTCCACAAATATTGGAGCGACACCTGATGTCAGGTCCAGTGCTGTCAGTTCTTTGGAGAGGATAATGAGCAAGTCTGCAAAATAAGTCGGTATACCAATCGCAGTTATAAACCCAAAACTGCAACCTTCCTAGAAAAATTTAACCGACCATCGTCAACCTCTTCGTATTTTCAAGAAAAATGGTGAGCAGATACTCTGTGCTTGATATCACAGTGGCTTTCACATCAGAGTCCGAGGACGTACAATAATAGGGTACAAATATTCGGAAAAACCATCGTCAACCTCTTAGTATTTTCAAGAAAAATTGTGAGCAGATTCTCTGTGCTAGATATCACAGTGGCTTTTACATCAGAGTCCGAGGACGTACAATAATAGGGTACAAATATTCGAGAATGGTTCTGCGACATGGTGAAAGGATGTCGTCATTTATTGAGTATCTTCCCACAGGGGCACTCATAGGAGGAGTAAAGTCATAAGAGTTACTCTCCGTGGTTCCCCGGTCGAATTAGAATCTATTAGAGTGTGCAGTGGAGTTTTGCGCTCCTTCAGGAACCTGCTAATGGCCATGTGTCATTGCGGGTTCGCCTGCGAGCATCTTCGCTGATATGAGACTTAACACTGCGGTGGTCGTTAATGACGGAGCCGTATCTGGCATATATGGTCACTTGCGAGTAGTAACCATCTTGTTCTAGGGATAGACGCGAATGCATCAAACCCGCTATGGTTTAGTAAAACACTCAGGCTGACGACTGGGTGAGGTGCTAAGTAAATGCATCATTTCCGGCCGCCTTCATGTCTTGAATGAACAGAGTGAGCAGTAAACTTTTGATAATGGGACATTTTAGCGCCAACTGTGAATAAATACCCAATTAACCCATAAATGGATTTTCAGTTTTGACTTATTTTTGGCATTCAAGTGAAGTTTTGAGCTTTGGAATTTTATGAGGAAAAATTTTGGTAGTACATTTTAACCCATTACTCCCTTGTTTTATAAGAGTTTTTTACCCATTTCCAAAAATGAAAAAAAAATCACAAAAAAGGCCCATATATTGTAGCGGTAAAGGGTTAAGGTATTCCACAAAAATTCTCGTAAATTTTAATATAAAATTGCTGAACACGTCCTACACCTAAAATGTAAAGATAACATGGTTCCTATGCCTATTCATCATAAGAATGTACAAGGTGCTTCAAAAGAAGTCATGTGGATTGGTTGGCTCTCATTTTTTTCTAAATGAAAAACTTCGATTCTGTTTTTTGATTGTGTTTATTTGAACCTTTAGAATTTTATTGGTTGAGTTGAGAAGATGATATCGGTTAAATGGGCGCCGTCACAATTGATTACCATACGGGCTCGTTTTATGGCATTTTTCATCACTTCGGCGAGAACTTCGCCCGACAGATTTTCGCACTCGTGTCGAATGTTAGCCTTGAGGGCTTCCAGGGTCTTGGGCTTGTTCACGTAAACACGGAACTTCAAAATAACGCCACAGTTAAAGGTCTGGAACGGTTAAATCGGGCGATCTTGCGGACCAGTGCAAATCGTCAAAACGAGAAATGAGGCTACCCGGTAACGCCTCCTTCAGAATAACGGTTGTGGCTCGCGCAGTGTGTGCCGTTGCTCCGTCCTGTTGGAACCACGTATCCTCCAGTCCTAATTCGTCGAATTGCGGCAGAAAAAACTCGGTTAACATGGCCCTATAGCGCGCACCGTCCGTCCACTGTTATCGTTTGACCAGCGGCGTTCTCGAAAAAAAAATGGCCCGACGACTCCTCCAGCGTGAAGAGCGCACCATGCAGTCACTTTGAGCGGGTGTAATGACTCCTCGTGCATCAGTCGTAGATTTTCGGTGCCCCAGAAGTGATAGTTTTGCCTGTTCACGTACCCGCTGAGGTGGAAATGAGCCTCTTCGCTCATTGTGATTTTGGTGGGAAAATCGTCCACTTCATCCATGAGATTATGGATGGCTCGGGCGTCGGTTACACGCATTTGGCGGTCGACAGGCAGGAGCTGATGCATGGACTGGACTTTGTATGGGAACATGCGCAGGTCTTTGACCAAAATTCGCCATAGGGACGACCGGCTGATGGCCAATTGCGAGGCACGGCGTCTGGTCTATTTTGCGTGGCAACAGCTCGACATCCTCGGCAACAGCGGCGATATTCTCGGCAGAACGGGCGCTCCGGGGCCGGCCACTCCTGACAACGTCTCGTGTGGTCCCATACTCTTCAAGGGTAGTGGCCAAATGGCGCAGTGTTTGCGCAGTCGGTGTCGGACGGCCGGGGAATCAGCGACGGTATTCGCGCTGCGCCAACACCACCGACGAATTGTTACGCAAAAAAATAGACACGATTATTCCGCGTTCTTGGGGAGTGTATCGCTCCATGGCTTGTTTGCTTGTATTCTACATCTGTCTGGTCCACAAATGTCAAAACAGATTTGACATTGGCGGCCATTTGCAAACACAAGAGCATCTTCCAATAGGGTGGTCACTTTTGAAACACCCTGTACAAAAGTGGGAAAATTTCAGCCCCTCTTCCATTAAGGAAAAACTCAGACGTAAACTTCCAAACCATCGATACACGTACATTTTTTTGTTACCCTCTCTACCAGAATCCGTTGTCAGAACCTTGTCATTTTTGAAAAAGTTTCATTTTATTCCACAGTGTAAGTGCCGTTCCATTTCCCTTTATGTGTGATTTCTGAGATAATATCACAGTGACCTTAAGCTATTTAAACAAAAGGACATGTATGAAATTAGGTTTGATGACGGATGTTATATTAGGTTATTAGGAAGTATTGTACACCTCCACCATGTAATTATTATAAATATTTTAATGAATTCAAAAAAAACCAGATATTTTGCTTAATTATAATAAAATACAAACTCTTTCATCCTTAACATTTATACTCGTACCCGAAACCGCAATTGCCACCTGTCTGTGGTTGCACAGAAAAAAATGTGTCAAAGCGTGTGAATGAAAACTGGTTGAGGTCACAGAACCACTGTGCGTCATTACAATATTAATTAATTTATACCTTGTAATTTAAAGTTAAAGCGTTTTGAGAACAAAGTCCATTCATTCTATATTTATACTTTAACATGAACAATCTTTCTCTCTGACAGTGTTATCATTTGAATGTCATGTGTATGGCATGTAATTTTTGATGTGAAAAAATCTCCCACAAACTGTTGGCATGAAATGACTACATTTGACAGTTGCTGGTGTCGTTTGTGCAGACATGAGAGTAAATTGTCATCACATGCACTTTGGATGGCACTGCTTTGTGTGGGATTAATTTTTTGTTGTCTTGTGGAAATATCTGGATTGCAAACGAAGTGCATGACGAGGTATAGAGCGGGATTCTAACGCATGACAGCTCTCAATGGAATATGGTTTATACGGTCCATTTTTCGTGAAGTGTAAAATAAATGGCAATATAATCAACTTGTTCGCAGATATTTCCATGCACAGAGTGATTAGGAGCCAACTACTACTAACGTGGATTTCTAACAGGGCGGTCCCAAGACTACCCGACCCAACAAAGAAGACACAAAGAAGTTGGACAAAATGTTATTTATTTTTCAACATCATCTCCTTTTAACTCGATATACTTTTCCAAGCGATATTCAATAGCTTCGATACCTTGTTTATAGTAAGAACTTTAAAACTCCTTAAAATAAAAAAAAATCTTTTACCACCGAACAATTTTTTGAAGTTTGGAAATAGAGAATAGACCGTGGGGGCTAAATGTGGCGAATAAGGTGCGTGATGAAGCAGTTCGAACTTTAATTCATTAATTTTGGCCATCGCAATAGTGGATGTGTGAACTGGAGCAGTGTCTTGATGAAACAAAACTTTTTTTGATGTGTTAACATCTATAGGCGCGGGTTCCCTATATACAACACAGATTTGTCCGACTGCGAAAAACAGGTTGTCGGACTGCGAAAAAAAAAACACACACACTGATGTAGCGGCAGCGAATAGTGGTATTGTGTGAGTGCGGAACACTCTCAGAGCAAAGAGAATAATGACGTGGTTATACTCGTACGTATATAAAAATGAGATAGCAAGAGAGCAACGAAAATTGTGTGAACTTGTGTAGCGTATGTACGAGCATAACAATGTATGAATATAACGGGTTTTTCAATAAGACAAAACCGGCTTTAGATACCAATGAAATTCTTTATTCCTGTGAAAGTACGTTCGATGTCATTATGTATGGAACTCGATTTCTTTTGCATGGCCACCACGGCACGCTTGCAGAAGTCCAGACGCTGAACCCAATTTTCGACGGTTTTCAAGCATCAATCGGCCGATACTGCTGCAATTTCACGTTCGATATTCGTACGAAGTTCATCAATCGTCGCTGGGTTGTTGGCATAGACAAATCGCCAATCGACTGGGCCATTTCGTGAGATAACACGTGCACCAAACTTGGTTTCCAATAAATTGATTGTGGCATTCGCGACGTCCTGTTTGAACCACATGTCCTCCAAGTCCATATTATCCAATTGGGGCCAAAAATATTCGGTTATCATTGAACGGTAGCGATTCGCATTCACAGTAATGTGCCGGTCTTGATCATCACGGAGAAGTACGGCCCAATGACGCCGCCGGCCCATAAACCGCACCAAACCGTAAATTTTTCGGGATGCAATGATGACTCCTGGATTACGTGTGGATTGCTGTCTGACCAATAACGCATATTTTGCTTATTGACGAAGCCATTCAGCCAGAAATGAGCCTCATCGCTGAAGATGATTTTCCGATGAAAATCCGAATCATTTTCAAGTTGTTGCTCAGCCCAATTCACGAACATACGACGCTTATGGTGGTCAAGCTGCTTCAGTTATTGCGTCAATTTGATTTTGTAAGGATGTAGGCCAAGATCTTTTCGTAAAATTCGCCACAACCACGTCACAGAGATGCCCAACGCTTGAGAACGACGTGTGAGAAACACATTTGGGCTTTCATGAACTGAAGCCTCAGCGGCAGCAATATTCTCACCACTACGGGCACTTCTTTGTCTCACTGGCACGGGAATATTTTGTACTGTGCGTGTGGATTCGAATTTTTCCACTAGACACTCAATTGTTGAACTGGTAGGACGATTATGACGACCATAAATTGGGCGTAGCGCTCTTAAAGTTGAGGCTACTGACTCCAAATTTCGGAAGTAAATTTTAATAATTTCGACTCGTTGTTGGCTCGTATATCTTTCCATGATGACATGGCAAACCTCACTGAAGAGAAATGTCAAAAGAGCGGGAAAAAATATGGCGTCGTTTGCTGTCCCTATCGATTTACTTTTGTAACGTCTCTGTTGAAAAACCCTTTACATGTGTCTGTTAATTTGCATTCTCTTTGTTTTTTGTAGGTATAAAATAAAAAGTATTAAGCAAGAAAATATTGAGTGTTTTAAGTGTTATTAAGTATTAATGTTATTGAAATGAAACGTCATCATATGATTGAACGCCTTTTTTTTATTATTGTGAAAGGTAAGTCAAATAAAATGTGGATGCGTAATTTAGCTGTCATTAGTATCAAAAAAACAAAAAACAGTATTTAAAATTAGAATGAATAATTCTCCATCATCGGCCTAGTACCTTTTGGATCAGCTGTGCCATAAAATCCCCCTGACGAGGCCGATGATAGAGAATGACCGTCGGTGGTGCAATGGGTAGTGAGCGCGCCTCTTGTTCATGAGATTCTGGGTTCGATTCATGCTCTGATCATGTTAAACTTCTTTCGGCGGCGGTCACCTCGCATAGTGACAACGGACAGCGGCACTATCGGGTATTAAGCCATGAAAAATCTATTCAAACTACCGTTCGGAATCGGTGTAAAAACTGTAGGTCCCAATCAGAGACTATAAAACTAGAAAGCGGACAGCTCACTGGTTGTGAGAAGCTCTCCGCAATTCCTTCATGGAATGTAGTGGGAAACCATTTTTTTTTTTGTACACTGTTGATGGTGTTTTCTTTCTGAAGATAATCAAAAAATTATCCTATGTGCATGCCAAAAACCATCGCCATGACCTTGCCTGTAGATGGAACCGTTTTTGCCTTCTTTTTACACGATTCTGCCAGTCCACTGCTTTGACTGTTCCTTTGTCATAGGGTTGAAGTGGTGGACCCATGTCTCATCCTTGGTTATAAGTCTATGCAAAAACTCGGCTTTATTGCGATGAAACATTGCCAAACCCTCTACTGCAACATCTTTACGAAGCTGTTTTTACTGTATTGAAAGCAAACGCAGCACACATCTTGCGCACCGCTTTCTCATCTTCAAATCTTCGGTCAATATACGATATATACCAGCACCTCAATTGGTCGACCACTACGGAGTTCGTCTTGACAGCTCGTACAGACTCGTTTAAGCTCTGCTACCCAATATTTTACAGTCGTAAACGTAAAGAGTAGAATCTAACTCGGCTTTAATATTGTAGTGTTCCTCTTATAATAGAGTACAACCAAGTCATCGCAACCAACGTGTTCGTCTTGGCAGCTCGGACGTCCTCGTCTAATATTTTACAGTCGTGAATGTAGGAGCAAACTCCCCCAGAGTAGAATCTAGCTCGTCTTTAACATCGTAGCGTGACTCTTATAATAGAGTACAACAAAGTCGTCGCAACCAACGTCGAGCATTAACGTAAAATATTAAACAGGTGAATCCTCAAACTACAACCCAAATAATTGGCACTAGCTAAAGTTGCAAGACAGCATAAAATGCACACACCAAAAGGGTACCAATGTATTGGACGCCGCTTTGTTGCGTCACAGTAACCTTGAAGAAATACAGAAACTAAACACAAGCGAATGCACTGCCGGTAAATGCAGTTTGTCATAGCGTAAACCACGGTGTCTGCCGCTAACTGCATTATTTGAATGCATGTAGTCGGCCATAACAGAGATCGTTGTCCCTGCTGCTAAATGTTCCCAGCATCACCCGTTGGTACGCCCCGACTACTACACATAATTGTATAGAAAGACATACACTCCGGTTCACTTAATTAAAGACACTAAAAATTCCATATTCAGCAGCCTGCATCTTTTGCAATGTGTAACCGATTGCAGAAATTTAAAATGGAAATGGATGCTAGACATCTTGAGATATAAAAAAACTCATGACAATAGTGGTTTCTTAACTAAAGAACTTTTTTTGAGCAATTTATAAAAAAAGTTCAAAAAATGTGCTATATTTTTTTGCTTCACATGAATAAAGGCACTTTAACTAATTTTAATGAAAAACAGTTTTCTTGTTTTTTTAATTTGTTTTATTTTATTTAAGAAGTATTAATACTTATTGATCCGCCTTTGTATAATTGTGAAAAATTATTACAAAAATTTGGAAAGCTATGATGAGGCCGCTCGCAAACTTCGAAGAATTTTCAGTCGAGAAAGTGCAGCTAATGTGTCAACCATTCGAAGAGTGGTCAACAAATTTCAAGAACTGAGTCGGTTATAGACTCCTGTGCGTCAACGTCCAGGCAGGTCTCTTGAAATCATTGCTGCTGTAAACGAGTGTCACCGAAAACCCGAAAACATCAATACGGCATCGTTCTCAGCAACTCCAGATTTCACGAAGCATTACGCAGCGAATTTTGACAAAAGACCACCATCATCATGCGTACAAAATTCAGCTTACTCAGGAGCTCAAACCAACAGACTATTGAAAGCGCCAGCAATTCGTTCAATGGGTAATGGAGCAAACTGAAGTCAATACCAATTTTTCAAAAATTTTCATCTTCTCCGATCAAGCACATTTCCATTGAATGGCTTGGTGAATACCCAAAATTGTCGAATTTGGGGCTTCGAAAATCCTCATGCAATCCATGAGAAACAAATGCACCCACAACGAGCAACTGTCTGGTGTGGATTTTGGTCAGGCGGCTTGATTTGGCCTCACTTTTTTGAAGATGAGGCCGAAATTGCAGTGACTGTGAACGGCATTTGTTACAGGAACATGATAACGTAGTTATTGTGGACTCAACTGGATGGTATGAATCTGCACGATATATGGTTTCAGCAAGATGGCGCCACCTGCCAAATGGCACATGAAGCGATCGATTTCTTGCATCATTGATTTCCAGATCAAATTAGCTCCAGCAATTTTAATGTCAACTGGCCACCAAGATCATTCGATTTAACTCCGTCCGATTTCTTTCTTTGAGATTTTGTGAAATCTTGGGTTTATACGAATAAACCAGAAACAATTCCCGAGTTGAAATCCGAGATTCAATGCGTCATCGGTGAGATACAGCCACATCTCTATGGAAAAAGTCATGGAAAATTTCATGACCGAGTAATGCCTTTGTCATCAGAGCTGTGGTTGCTATTTGACGGATATTTTATTCCATACTTAATCGGAATATGTCGTCTTTACAATCAAGTACAAAACTCACAACTATCTCAAAAAATTTGTGTTTTTATTTTAAAATTAAAAAGTGCTTTCTTCCTGAGACACCCTTTATTATAACCTATTGATCATTGTGTCTCCAACATGTAATAGTTGTTAGCAATCTCAATGGGTTTGGACACAATGGGTTTGCGACAAGATACAAATACATCAAAAAAGATAGGGTTTTCAGCGAGTAGGGACTACTTTACAGCATCCACAGGAATTGCAACGTACTGGCATGCTAATTCTGCAAGAATGATACTAAATGGTGCTGCAGGAGAGGTTGTCGAGGACCATATATATTTTGTACGCACAATTCAAATTTGACTGATAGTGGATGGGAGGAGATCCATAAACCATCTGCCTCTTCTGCCAGGCCCAATCCATGTTTTAATTTTGTCGAGACACTGTTTGATTGGTGTATATGCGGCTGGACTACAGGTCATTGCAAATGCACTGTCAGTAGTGCAATGGTTAGTGTTCGCGGCTCTTGTACATGAGATCCTGGGTTCGAACCCTGCTCTGGCCACCTTAAAATTTCTTTCGGCGGCGGTCGCCTCGCATAGTGACGGCGACACTATCGAGTATATAGCCATGAAAAAGCTTCTCAAAATACCGTTCGGAATCGGTGTAAAACTGTAGGTCCCAATCAGTGAGTGAAAACTGGAAAACTGCTCAGTGATTGTGAGAAGTTATCCCCGGTCCCTTCATGGGATGTAATGGGAAACCATTTTTTTTTTTATAGTAGTTATAACGATGACGAGGGGAAGCAATTCACTGAACATCTTCTCTGCAAATGTCTAGTACTATTCAGTAGGAGAATGTCTACTACGGTATTGTACTTATTTGCGCAATTTGGGAAATTATCTCAGATATGCTGTGTAGCTGTCGGTGGTGCGATGGTAGTAAGCGTGGTTCTTGTACATAAGTACGTGTGTTCGATCCCTACTCAGACCACCTATCATATCTTTCGACGGCGGCCACCCCGCTTATTGACGGCGACAATATCGAGTATTTCGAGTAGGAAAAAGTTTCTCAAAAACAGCGTTCGGAACCGGTGAAAAAATGTAGGTCCCAATCAGTGAGTATTAAGTAGAACGCGCACAGCTCACTGTTTGTGAGAAGCTCTCCCCAATCCCTTAGTGGGATGTAATGGGAAACCATCTTTTTCTTTCTCAGAGAGGCGTTGAGAGGGTTTTGAGCTGTTTTGATTTAGGGGCCTGCTACAATTACCCTACATGGGCGTCAACAGGATCTTGAGCTTTTTGGAAAAAACTAAATGGTGAACTGGTGGTACCAACTTTTATAATCGTTAGCCCTTGTTACCACAATGAACCAAAAGGTGTAAGTGAGTATTCGCCACTAATATTAAACCTAATCTAACTTAAACTAATCTTACCTAAGTATTCGCTTACTTGGAAATTCACACAGTAGCATTTCATTAAATCATGAGTCTAAACTTAATATTGCTGGACAATTTGAACTTCAGCACTAACCTAGTCTTGCCTTTTCAAATTAAATAAATTTCCAATAATGCTCATGTTCAAATGATAATCATTAAGTTGTGCACTTGACAACAACGACTCCACATAGTTTCTTGTTCTTGTCTTAACATTTCTTCTTCTTACTTAACTGCAGCCACAAAATGTTGGCTTTTATCGGTTGAACTCTCGTATTATGTTGTCTTCATTAGCAATGTATCAATACCACAAACACGCAATGACTTCAACTCGCACACTCAGTAACTCACTGACTAACTATCTCATATACTCATGATGCCTTTTGCTGTATATTATGTTGCAACGTCAGCTTTCACCTGCAATACATGCAACATTTCAAATTCACGCTTGAATAATTTGTATAATTGCAGCAATCGATTGACGCACAACAATGTGTCGAGATATGGTAGAACTGTCGAAGGCAGTTGAAGACAGGGTACATCACTCACCAACATGGATGTTAACGCATCAGGGGTTTTGGTCATTATCGTAGTCTTACTTTGTCAAGAAAATCACTGCTTTTCACGCATTAAAGAAGTCAATTACTGGATTGACATTTGAAACATTTAATATTAATAGTAATTGATGAATTCGTGAGCTTTTTGTAGAATTTTTATATCGTAATCTCTTCATTGGATTGTGCAAATATCCTTCATCCTGCGTCATAAAGAAATGTATATAAATTCAATGGTTACCTCACTGATAGACTGCAGTTGCACATTGAATATCTGTACTCACGTCGTTAGCTTTTCTCGTAAAGAATTTACGGGAAGAATGAAATAACATGCACTGATTGGGACCTACAGTTCTACCCCTGCTTAGAATAGTTCATTATTGTCTCAAATTAAGAGTTGTCTTAGTCGTTACTCTGGATATCGTTACTAAACACAAATCTCATTTTAAATTACGGTAGTGACAATGGTAATTTTTATTATTTTTTTTTATTGACTATATTACAACGTCATGAGGTCAGACGTCTTACACATATTAATTAAACAAACAAATTAAACAAATTTCAACATATTCTTCCAACTGGCTCTATTCTTCGGCTTTTCTCATCAGTTGGTAACACCAAGGATACGGAGGCATTCTTCTGCTTGGTTTTTCCAGCGCAGTCTTGGTCGTCCTCTTTTCCTGCTTTCATCGGGTACGTTATCAAAAACCTTTCGCGCTGGCTCATCTTCATCCATTCTGATAACATGGCCTAGCCAACGCAATTGGCGCACTTTGATTCGTCTAGCTATGTCCACGTCAGAATAGAGATTATATAGCTCTGCGTTCCATCGACGTAGGTACTCGCCGTTTTCCCTAACAGGACCATATATTTTACGGATAATTTTTCTCTCGAAAACTCCCAGGTGTTTTTTTTTCATCCGCTTGCGATATGACCCAAGTTTCGGAGCCATATGTCAAGACAGGTAAAATGAGAGTCTGATATAGCTGGACTTTTGTCCGTCGAGAGAGGGCTTTGTTCCTAAACTGCTTGCTGAGCCCAAAATATCATCTATTTGCAAGCACAATTCTCCTATCTATCTCCAGGCTGACATTGTTGTCTTTGTTCACGGCGGATCCAAGGTAGACAAATTCATCTACAACTTCAAAATTAAATCGGTTTTCAACGTTCAAGTGCGGTCCAAGTCGAGAAGTTTATCTAGTCGTTGACAACATCAATTTTGTCTTGCCCTCATTAACAGCAAGACCCAACTTAGCTGATTCCTTTTCGATTCTTGAAAATACTGCAGTAACCTCTCGCAAATTTCGCTCAATAACATATGGCTTTTCGTTTTAATGGTCTTGTTCGTATTTACTGCAGCCTATCTCATTATTATCTTAATTAAGATGTTGAAGAGATTGCACCAAAGTGTGTCGCCTTGTCTAAGTCCCCGCTTGGTACAGATTGGTTTAGTGAGGTCTTTCCCCACTTTCACGGCTGATTTGGTGTTGGTCAGCGTCATTCTACAGGGGCGAATCAGTTTTGCCGGAATACCAAGTTCCGACATAGCTTCGTACAGTTTTCCCCGTATGGGGCTATCGAAAGCAGCTTTGTAATCGACAAAAAGGTGGTATGTATCGATTTGCTTTTGGTGGGTCTTTTACAGGTCAGTTGTAGACCTGCCTGGTCTAAAACCACACTGATAATGTCCAATCAAGTTTTCAATAATTGGCTTTTGTCTTTCACATAATACGCTCGACAAGACCTTATACACGATGGATAAAAGACTGATGCCACGATAGTTGGAACAGACACACGGATCAACCTTTTTGAATACAGGACACAATACACGGAGACTCTAATCGGTGGGCATAGATTCCCCCAGCCATATACCGCATATCAGTTGATGCATGTGGGCTATCAGTCCTTCGCCACCTGCCTTAAAAAGTTCAGCGGGTAGGCCATCCGCACCAGCGGCTTTATTATTCTTCAGGCGGGAGATCGCCGTTCTAATCTCGTCTTGGTTGGGGGGGGGTACAATCCATACTATCTTCCACTATCATTACCTCCTGATCTTCAGTGGAAGTATCCGAGTGGAGTAGTGCTGAAAAGTGGTATCTCCACATTTTGAGCACACACTGCTTATCAGTCACCAGATTCCCATTCACGTCTTTGCAGGAGGGCAGCCCACTATTAGGCCCGTTATTCGATCTTCTTAATCTCTGGAAAAACTTTCGGGATTCACCCTTCATCCTGCACATTTCGGTCCTTTCACTCTCTATCTGCTCCCACTGTCATTTTTAATTTTAATTTTTTTTTTCTCTATACACTTCACAACTAGTCAATTCTCAATAACAACATGCAACAGTCACAATATATTTTCTCTAACTTGCAAATGGGTCGCCTTGAGGGTTTCAAATCAGACTAACTCGAAATGCGTTTCTAGATTTCTTATTTGTAACAGTTACAACTCTCCACAATGTCAAATCCAGCCACTTCCCGAACCATAGATACAGACAGATTAATAGCGCCATCTATTTCTTGATTACGTTCGCAAGTTCCTCAGCGAAGTCATCAACCATTCTTGCTACAATCATACATGGTAGCGTTAAACCACAGCCGTGATACGCATTTCATTAAAATGAGTCTTCAGTAATACGACTTATAATCTGATGGCTTTAACTGATCATTAGCTCCAAATTTAGTATAGTCAGAGATTGGGAAAACGGGGATTAATATCTAAAGGGTCCTTTATCAGCATCAGATGTACATAATTCTTAATTCTTCGCCAGTTTCGATTTAAACGAATTTAAGTTAAATGAAATAAATTTCATTAGTAACCATCCAAAAGACATTATAATGGACACGGCTATGAGTTTCCTACGGAGAGTGATGAATAAACAAGATAATAAAATCCTAAAATTTATATTTACCGTATCCTTCCTTATAGGTCTATCTCTATATTTAAGCATTTATAAGTCATTTCAAATATTTCCTATTTCCGTCTACAAATTTGTAAAATATTTTGCCAATCCATATATTTTCTCCAATGATGAGCTAGAAAATTTTCAAATTTAAATCATATCAAAATTATCGGTTCGGCTTGAATATCTCTTTCCAAGAGAAATTTTGTACAACAGTGAAACATTAATAAGTAAATGAAATGAACTTATAGTTAGTATTGCCGCTAGTAAATAATATATAGCATTCAAATCCGAAGTGTGGTCCATAACTTCTATGTTATTGGCTACATTAGCATTGGCGCTTTTTATTTTCGACTTGCGAGTTCCCATATTGAATTATAATACGAGAGCGGATCAATAAGTCCGTGATTTTTGAACTTCCCTCGCAGTTATATGAAATCCAACACTGCTCCCCTCAAGCCCCTCCTGTTAATAGACTGCTGTCAAGTTTTGATCAAGTTCCGTCATTTACTTTGCGTTTAACAGCTGTTCAAAACATACAACCTCGTTCACTTTTTAAAAATGGAAAAAGGCGAATTTCAAGTGCTCATTAATGGGAACTCTGCACCATGGATTTCAATTGTAAAAAAAGTGGTTTACCGACTTTCATTGTGGTCGCACAAGTACAACTGGCGCTGAACGTTCTGGACGACCAATTGATGTCAATACACCCGAAAATGTCAAAAAAATCCACGATATTGTGTTGGCCGATCGAAGAGTAAAAGTGCGTGAGATTGTTGATGCCATAGGCATTTCATATGGCCGTTCAGTTGGCAATTAGGTTTAAGAAAACTGTCTGCAAGATGGGTGCCGCGTTTGCTCTTAAATGACCATAGATGGGTGCCGCGCTTGCTCTTAAATGACCATAAACGCGGTGCACACGTGTGTAGTCCATGAATTGGGCTACGAATTTGGTATCTCAGCCGTCATATGCCCCGGATTTAGCCCCCAGTGGCTATTTCCTATTTCCAAACCTAAAGAAATGGCTCGGTGGAAAGAGATTTAGCTCCATCCACCGATGAAATTATTGATCAAATAAATGCCTATTTTATGGACCTCGAAAAATCCTATTTTTTGGGAGGGATACAAAAATTTAAGAAACGTTGGACTAAGTGTATTGAGCTAAAAGGAGATTATGTTGTAAAATAAATTCATTTTTTTTTTGCAAAAAAAAAAGTGCGTTTCATTCAAAATGTCACGGACTTATTGATCCTACTGAGACACCTTTATAAGTCAAATTGTTCTGAATTCAAATTTTCGCAAATATTGACCGAACAAAATCAACACTGATTCTGATCATGAATGCATCCTAATACAGCATTAGCACTGGCATCGATTTTCTTGATTTTGCCACTCTTGTTGATATTAAGAAGAAATCAAGAAAATTTGCTTGATTTCCCATACGTTTTGACAGACGACAAATCGCATATTTTTTCTTATTTGCCTAAGAATCAGGAAAAAATGCTTGACTTGGTTTACGCAATGCTGTTTTATATCACACTACGAACGAATTGTCAAAAACGATGTTGGTTGCTTGAAAAGGCTGCAAGACAGCATGCTGTCTAGCACACTTAGGCTGAAGAAGCCCATTGTGATACCTGCAGTTTCCTCCATAGCAACTATTGTCTAGTCGTCTAGACAATTTGCCCCATTCAATGACTATGTCTATAAGACCTACAGGAATATCCTGTAGGGCTACGGTGCTAACTAAATGTGCTCCGAAAATCCTAGCTCTCAGTCGTGCCAGAGCAGGGCAATCCAAGAGAAGGTGTTTCGTCGTATCCTCGTCCTCTTTCATGCAGCATCTACAAAGAGTGGAGTTTGTATGTCCTAATCTTAGGGCGTGTTTTCCTACAAGACAATGTCCGTAAGTGTTTCTATCATTGTGGATAACCTGCCTCTCGTCTAGTTAAGTAGTTGCCTAGTCCTCTTCCTTTCCACCTGTGGCCAGAGGACCCTGGCTTGTTTGCAAGTTGATGTAAGTCTCCACTTGTCCTTGAACATATTATCGACCCACTGCCTGATCTGCAAACGGCAGGTAGAGATTGGCATACCAACACATTCTTTTGCATATGCTACGCAATTGCCTGGAATGTCACTGTGTTCCGGAACCCAGATGAGCCTGATGTCAAAATACTCTGCCATCACCCTAAGTGATGAGTGGCATTCTTTTACCGTCAAGGACATAGCAAACATGGCTTCCAGGGATTTTATAGCAGCTTGGTTGTCTGTGTAGATACATATTCTCCGGAGGGTAGTGACACTACTTTTCAGTAGTTCAGCAACCTCCAATATGGCGGTAATTTCCGCCTGAAATACACTACAGTGATCAGACAGCTTGAAGGAGATATTTATATTTAGGTCTGGTGAATGGACCCCATAGCCTACTTGCTCGTCCAACTTTGAAAAATCTGATACTACCGGTATCCCCTTCCAGTGACTTTTCCTAGATATTCCCGTTCGGAACAGAAGTCCTTAGATTTGTCGCTGGTAGAGGGTATGGGATACAGCAGTTCGTTTTTACGGGAATAGAGTTGATCCGGTGTAGTAATTCAGCGTGTCCGGAATGCCCCGATATCAAAACGTCACAATCTCTGATTCTCACCAGGGATGTAGCGGTTGCCGATTCGGCCATGATATCAGGTGTACAGATGTTCAGGATAGCACTAAGTGCATTATCTTACGTCGTGCCCATTACCCCACTAACGCTAATCAATGCTGATCTTTGAATTTTCATCAAGGAATTCAGAATATATTTGTTTTGGAGGGACCTCCACCAAACTACGATGCCATAGAGAAGTATTGGTCTGACTATTGCCGTATAAATCCACATGGTGATCTTAGGAGACAGTCCCCAGCGCTTTTCTATCGCACCTTTACAGTAGTAAAGAGCAACAGACGCCTTTTTCACCCTCTCCTCCACATTCGGTTTCCAAGACAGTTTTCTGTCGAGAATTAATCCCAGATACTTGACCTTTCCGTCAACTGTAATTGCACCCTATTAACTGACGGCAGTTCAAATGCGTTTATTTTATATATCCGAGAGAACAGGATAAGCTCGGTTTTAAGTAGGATAAGTGATAGTTCGTTGTTAGCGGTCCAGTTCGAAATTAGACTAAGTAGGCTGCTTGTAGGAATGCTAAGTAAATTGAGGTTTCTAACCGTACAGATGATATCAATATTATCGGCATAGGCAAAGACCTGGCAAGTAAAATTACATAAACTATGTAAAAATCATGAAATAATCAAGATACGACGCGAGAGAGAAATGCGTTTGAGTGAATTACTGGCACTATTGGGATCTCTTTTACCAGGGTTGCCAAATTGCGCACATCTCCTGGTCGTCTAATTCTTGATCGGCTTTGGAATACTACGTTTCTGTACAACCATTTCAATCACGGCACATTGAGGTACCACTAGAATAGCCCACTTATTTACTTTTCTCCTTTCTTAGGTATTTATTGTATTTCAAACATATATTTTTTATACTTTTTTGTTAACTTTTATTCCAGGAATACATTTGTGCTGAATTTGATTCTGAAAAAACACCAGACAAAGCAAAATGACTATTGTTGTAGGCTGGGTGTGTTTGTTGTCGTAGTAACACTACCTTGACAATGCGCCCGGACTTTCAATCAAATCAGGAAAAAACCAATGCGAACACTTCAGATTTTGTTAGGAGTTTTGATACCAAATCGGGAAATCGTCTTACGATTTCATTGGTGCCATAATTTTTCACATCCGATGGCTGTTAGTCGAGATATGCCTGTTTCTCTATATTTCTCTACGTTGCTCGTACCGTGTGCTAGACCTATTTGAAAATCTGTACATTTATAGCCCATCTAGTCGCCCAGGCAGGGGGTTCAAATTTCCTCTGTATTTTAAGTCGATTTTGACGCAATTTTTTGGCGACTCACAGCCATCGGATGTGAAAAGTAATTACACCAATGAAATCGTAAGACGATTTTCTTTCATTTAAGTACCAACATTTACCTGTAAGTTCAGGGGCCCGTTTTTTCGATTTTTTGGGCCTTAGGGGCAATTTTCCCCTTTCGCACAACTTATTCTCAACTCAGGAGCTCAAGTCAAACAAAACTGCATATTCAGTTTTATTAAAGCGGTTATCCCCAAGGTCGTAAAATTCAGCCCACAATAGTTACAGAGACGAGACTGACGCGGCGAGTAAAACGTAATGCTGAAAACAGCATTCACATTGCTCCACAACGGGCCATCCAGTAGCTTTCATAACCATTTCAAAATTTCCGGAACCTTCTTATGGAATGAGTATATCTAGCTACATTCAATAAGTTCCTTAGCAAATTCATAAACCCTTCGTGGTGAGTTTAAAATTTTCTTTTTTGTTATACTCATTTCAGCCGAAAAGTATGCAAATTAAAAACAGCTTATTATCTATACGTATACATTAACATAACATTACACTAAATAGCAAAATTATTATAACGAATGTTAACATTAATATGTTAGTTTAATCTGGAAAAACTTAATTTTATTTCGTACATCCGCAATTATAAATACGATTGTACAGTTTCGCCAAACATATATAAAATACCAGAACAAAATATGTTTGTGGCAGGTCTTTTTTGCCAGCGCGTAGCTTTGGGTAACAATTTTTCTGATTTTACATATTGACAATATACTTTACCCACTGTTTTGGGGGTGTTTTAACGACAATGGCGAAAACATCAACATCACCAGAAACAACGGTGACAAACGTGAAACTTTTTAACGAGCATATCCCACTACATTTCGAAAAGAAAGGAAAGCGACAACGTTTTCTCGATTAGTGCAAAGAAAAGTAGAACATCTTCAAAGTACTGATTCTAGGCACTTCAAGAAACCCGATTATTTAATATTAATTGGCGAATTCTGTAACTCAAATGAACGCCTTCGTTTGCTTTCGAAAGGACAATCATCTAATTTAGTTTTCCCTAATATTCACAAGGGCGGCCGTCGGTGGTGCAATGAAGAGTGAGAGCGCCTCTTATACCTAAGTTCCAAGGTTCGATCCCTGCTCTGACCACCCTAAATTTCTTTCGGCGGCCTTCACCTCGCATAATGACGGCGATATTATCAAGTATTTAGGCATGAAAAGGCTTCTCAAAAAATACATTTCGGAACCGGTGTAAAACTCTAGGTCCCAATCAGTGAGTATACAAGTAGAGAGCGCACATCTCACTGGTTGTGAGAAGCTATCCCCAATTCCTTCATGGGAGGTAATGGGAAACCATTTTAACATTCAAAAGGACGAAAAAGTGAACAAAACACAATATGAAATCAAGCAAATGAAAACGTTTGTTTGAGTTACCGGAATTGGCTGTGCAGGTTTTCTTATTTTTCAGAAAGTTGTTTTATTTGGCAAATAAGTTTTCCGAGCAAAAAAAATGGTAACATTTCAAAAAACACTGATACAAATTTTAGATTAGAGAACACAAAACAGTATAATAGCCTTCTGATCAAAATCCTCTACCCATACTTTTCCATCAACTCCAATTTTATGAAATTCAGGAGAAAACTGTCGTTACCACAAAAAAACCGTTTTAATTTCAACTTTAATTTTACCACCTGACGCCATTAACAAAAAAATATACAGCAGACAGTTGTCCGAGGCCTTCGGCCACGGACTGTCCCTGCAGGCTGTGTCAGAGACACGGGCCTTAAATTTAACGTAGAATACGCCATCCGATAAGACAGAAAACATATATAACAATAAATGATAAATAACATAAGCAAATGAATTTATTTATTTGATAGATACTTTTGATAATATACATAAGCTTATGGTATACATAAGCATTTTGATTAGTAGTTTTTATTTTAATTTACTAAACGTCAACTGTCAGCTGCTGTCAAACAGCATCAAGCAGCATTGTCATTTTGCTTACTTGCCAACACTTTCATTTAACATAAAAATGTATGAATTAATTTTTTCATATATTTTTTATAATTATATATCCATGTTAAATTCAAATTCACATTTAACATTTTGTTTCACTTAAATACATAAGTAACTATACGAAATTTCAATATTTCATCAATCAAAACAACAGCCGAAGGTTTGTGTCCAGACTGAAACAGCAGCATAGTTTGTGTTCACGCTACAAACTCAAACACTCAACCAAACACCACACATATGTTTGAGTGTATGTGTTTAAACAATTTTCATTTGAGAAATTTAAATATTAGGAAGATATCAACCAATATGAAATGTATATCAAACGAAAGATAACATCTTCATTTACCTACAAAAAATTTTTAAAAAAAGTTATCTCGCCGTATCCTCATAATCAATGAAATAAAGATTACAACAATAATAATCTGACATGACTCCCTATACCGTAAGGTAAGACGTATTCTACGCCAAAAACCCGGTTTACCTATTCGGTTTTGTACATAAAATTGTTTCAACTAAACTGTGTCATCTGAGACTGTGACAGAGACACAAGCAAGAAAATTTCCATGCAAGGATGTGTTTGTGAGAGTTAAAAGTATGCAAAGGATATCTTGTGTGTGAAAATAAAAGTTTGTGTTTGTGAGAACATTTCAGTAATTAAAAAGTTGTCTACCACAGCCCCGTATGTTATCCTTTCTTCCGCAATATAGTGTTGCGGCATACGGTTTGTTTTAAAGAAAACTACAATTAATTAAAATGTTTGTGCTTGTAAATCAGTCCCACTGTACTGTCGCGGATGTGGTAAAATTAATTTGATGAACATACCGGCATTTATGTAACACATTGACTTTGACTCTATTTCGAAATAAGATTCAAAGAAGCTTTGACTGACATTTAAGATATTTTGCCTATTCTTTTGGTATTTGTTATAAGTTATACTCTTTCCTCTGTGAAATGAAAAAATATAAAGACGGCGGAAAATGCCGATTGGTTTGATGAAGTAGTACATGTGAGCATATTCACAACAAGATTTGCGTTAAATGTTTTGTTCCCGAAAAGCAACCAGTAAGTGACGAATTCTTTGGTTTAAACTATCTCCTTTGCTGGAAGCAAAAAACTGTTCAGAAAGTTCCTTAGCTAGTCCATCAACCGTTCGCGGTGAGGACGTCGATTTTGTTAAATTCGGTACAGCCAAAAAGTATGCAATGGTATTACTAATTACACACTTGTAAAAAACGAAACTAAAAGACTTCTCAAGTTACCTTGTTGGTCGAGTACATATGTAATATAATCGTGTTCGTGTACAACATCAAAATCTCATTTTGCAGTTAAACTCATGTTTATGGGTGCCTGTGTTCGCTTACAAATTCGTAGCTTTGTTATTTGCATGCCGGCTGAAAACAACGGCCTCTGTAACATATTCTCCCAAACATATTCTGCAGGAACCATTTATATGGTTGGAAGACACTTCAAACATTTAAATGTTTAATGCTTTTACGTGAAAACAGATCCGTGCTTCATCCCAAACATGTATATACTTACGTGGAAGCATTCGCTTGCTTCCTACGAACCTCCATGTACTTACGTGGAAACATATCCGTATTTTCTCTCAAACATAATAATATTTAGAAACGAGTTATTCTTCCTTTCTTTATTTATTGTAATTGAAATAAATAATTAATACAAAAAATTTAAATATTTAAAATAAACCTTTTTAACCCTTTAACCCATTAACCCTTTAATGAGAATCTGCTGCTCTTTTGCTTCTCCTTTCTTTGTTGTCTCTCAAGTTTTAGTTTGCAGAAGGTTTCAACTATGCCATGGTTATCACTATGCGTTGGTACACGAACAATATACTTATATACAGCTGAAGTTCGTGCAAGACAAGAGTGTATTAATTACTTGTGTTTTTTTGTTATATTTCACAAATGGTCCGTCGTTCCGATTTTCCCAGTAAAGGCTCGGACAGACAAACGGCTTCACGTTGTTGCCCTTTCCAGTTTCTTTGCTCATAATCGTTTCTCATTTTGGTACCACACATACGTATGTATATACGAAACACATACACAAAAACCAAAGCAACACCACAAACCATTTAACCGTCCGAGCCTTCGTTTATTCTTTTTCACTGATCAACGCTTTTGATATCATCTGTCCAATGTAGCATTGACGACTGAATACATGAAACTAAAACGCAATATATCAGACAAATTAAGAAACACTTTATCTGCAATTTACACGCACATTCAGGAGTATTTATGAGTCACTGACTGAGAGAATAATGAAAAAATTGAGATACACACCATGGTACAATAATATGTTCATGGTAAAGTCGTAAGAACAGCTGTTTTCATTTTTTTCATGAGGTTCTTCGCTTCGGCTATCAGACTCACATGCATTTTGTTTTTGTACTCTTTTGCATTCTTCAAGGAGTATTTATGAGTCACTGACTGAGAGAATAATGAAAAAATAGAGATACACACCATGGCACAATAATATGTTCATGGTAAAGTCGTAAGAACAGCTGTTTTCATTTTTTTCATGAGGTTCTTCGCTTTGGCTGTCAGACTCACATGCATTTTGTTTTAGTACTCTTTTGCATTCTTGTGTTGTTGGTATGTATTTGTGTAGAGTTTGACAGCTGAAGCCAATAGAACAAAAACAAGATGCCTGTTGTTGCGGCCTACAACAACAACAACTCGCTCTGCTATTACCATGAAGATATTATTGTACCATGATACACACTTACATCACAGACTCTCTCGTTGTCCCTCTTTTATTCTCTAGCTCTCGAGAGAGCATACACAGTGCAACAAACACGACTGTATTTGCATCACAAACATAAATACATGTGGGTCGCAAACACATATATTACAACATATTAATCATTGTGCCGCAAACATGTAATATTGAATAGCAAACACAAAGTGTTTGGACACAAGTATAATATAGGGTTTTTCAATAAGATCGCTACAAAAGTTTTTTTAAATAAAACAAACCCGGTTTTAGATACCAATGAAATTCTATTATCCCTGTGAAAGTACGTTCGGTGCCATTATGTATGGAACTCGATTTCTTTTGCATGGCCACCACGGGCACGCTTGCAGAAGTCCAGACGCTGAACCCAATTTTCGACGGTTTTCAAGCATAAATCGGCCGATACTGCTGCAATCACGTTCGATGTTCGTACGAAGTTCATCAATCGTCGCTGGCTTGTTGGCATAGACCAAAGGTGGGCAAATGCGGCCCTGAGGGCCGCATGCGGCCCTTCGTCTGGTTTTGTGCGGCCCCCGCTTTTAATTTAAGTTTATTTCTATCGCACAATATATTCTAATGATGTTTAACAGTAACAGTTCTAATGATGTTTAACATAACAAAAACAACAAAAATCAAAGACAAACCCTCGCAAAGACAAAAGGCTCTCTTTAACATAACAAAAACAACAAAAATCAAAGACAAACCCTCGCAAAGACAAGAGGCTCTCTACATATCTTTTTTATTAGACGGATAACGGCTTCGTAACGGCTACTTTAATGCCAACATGTTGTCTGTAAAAAAAAACAACAACAGCATTCAATTGGTTCTTAGTCATGCAATGCGCCATCTGTGTTTGTTGCTTCATGGTTTTTGTATGTATTTATTATTTCTATCGAACATTTGTTTTTAGAACAAAATTACTTACAACCTGATCCGCGACGTGCGTTGTAAGGCTGATGTTTTTTGTTTTTTGAAGTTTTTGTTTTTTGTTTTTTTCGATAAAGTTCATTTATGTTCATTGTCGAACAAGTGCGAGGGTGGAGTAATTTTGGTTGCGTTTGAAACAGTAACTTTGCTCTGTCATTGTTAGGATCGCAATCAGTGCTCTGTAGGACAATATTGATGAATGTTGTTCAGAAAATCGTATTTTGTGTATAATCTAAATAACTTTTTTAATTCAAATACATATTACAGCATTCAATCATTTCTTACGTTCCAAGTCTAAAATTAAAACAGGTTAGATTTTGTTTTTAATAAGTTAACAACAGTTTGGAAATAATATTTTACACATTTTAGCATGTCGGAGAATAGAAAAAAGCGAAAATATGAAGAAGAGAACAGAAATTTTCAACCCGAGTGGACTCACAACTTTGGTTTTATTAATTTTGAGGAAAAGTCAATATGCTTAATTTGCAAAATAACCATTGCAAATAATAAATTATACAACATACGCACACATTATCAAATCAATCACTCTCAGTTTGCTCGTGAATATCCTTTAAAGTCAAATCTTCGAGAAGAAAAGCTAACATCGTTAAAAATACAACTTCAAAAGCAGCAGAAGATGCTGACTAGTTTTACTAACGAGAGTGAGAAAACAAATGAGGCTAGTTTTTTAATAGCTTGGAATATTGCTCGTGCCAAACGTCCGTATGGAGAAGGAGAATTCATTAAAAGAAATATAGAAGAAGTTATTAAAATAATAGATCCCAATAATAAAGCTCTACATACATCTGTCGCTAACATTTCAATGTCACGCCGAACAACAGAGCGTCGTATAACCGACATCAGTGAACATATTGAAAATAGTTTAAAGAATGAACTCGTTAGTGTTGCAACAGACGGCGCACCGGCAATGCTTGGAAAAAACAATGGACTTATTGGTCTATTGTTCAGGGACTCACAAATTCCAAACTTTATACCTCTCCACTGTATAATTCACAGAGAGCATCTAGTGGCCAAATACTTTAAATTCGAAAGTGTGTGGAAAGTAGTTTTGCAAATTGTGAACTTTATAAGAACCAACGCAAAGACACATCGTCAATTTAAAAACTTCTTAGAAGAGCTAAAGGAAAATGACGATTCATGTAATATTCCCAATGATGTCTCACTGTGGTGTATCGTAAGATGGCTATCTACGTACAATGTTTTAGCACGTTTCGTAGAGCTTCTTGACCCGATTAAAACATTTACCACAGCAAATAGAAAAGACTACCCGGACCTAAGAAACGAAGATTGGCTAACCGATTTAATGTTTTTTACAGACATGATGGAACATTTGAAAGCGCTAAATTTAAACTTACAAGGAAAAGACAAATTGATTATAGATTTGTCACAATCCGTATTTAGTTTTGAAGCAAAACTTGGACTTTTTATGGCTGATCTGAAGTCGAAAAGCTTTACTCATTTTCCACGAATTAAAGCTCATATAAAAAATATTAATGGGCAAAAGATATTGCAGTTTGCCGGAAACCTGGAAGAATTACGTGAAGATTTTAAACGAAGATTTGAAGACTTGAGAAAGCTGAAGACTACATTTGCAATTTTTATAAATCCATTTGATTGTGAGCGTTCCGAGGAAGGATTTTCAATTTCAGACATAATTTTACCTGAAAAGGCAGCGGGAGAATTGGAGTTATTGGATATAAAAGAAGACCAGGCATTAAAAATGCATCATAAAAATTCATCTTTACTGGAATTCTGGAACTTCGTCCCTGTATCCAAATATCCACATTTAAAAACAGCTGCTAGTCGTCTACTTTCAATATTTGGTACAACATATTGTTGTGAATCGCTATACTCTACCATGAAGTTTATAAAATCCAAATATCGATCTCAACTGACAAACCAACACCTCACAGAATTGTTGCGAACATCCTTAACAAATTATAACCCTAATTTTAAAGATCTAGCCAAAAAACTGCACTAAATATGACTGAAATGTTACTCATATTTATAAAATTATAATAATTTTAAATGAATTTTTTTTTATTTGTTTTATGAAATTTACTCACCTATGAGCTTCTAAAACTTTATTTTTGTACTTTGCAGGCAAAAACGACTTAAAATGTATGCCACTCAAAACTCTTTTTTTTTAAACTTTCAAAATGAACTACTATTTTATGTGTTTTGATTTTTATGTATACATTTTTATGTATAGCGCTTAGCGGCTATGTAATAACCATGAATTTTAAATACAATAAAATTAATTTTTTATCTATAAATATGTCATTTAAAGGTTGTTTTAATAAAAATTTAATAAGTTCATATAAATGTGTTAAGATTTAACAAATATCCTGTGTGGCCCTTTGACATGTATGAAAACTGTAAATTTGGCCCTTTGTTTCAAACCGGTGCCCACCCCTGGCATAGACTATAGACTTGACGTAGCCCCACAGGAAATAATCTAACGGCGTCAAATCGCACGACCGAGGCGGCCAATCGACTGGGCCATTTCGTGAGATAACACGTTCACCAAACTTGGTTTCCAATAAATTAATTGTGGCATTCGCTGTGTAGCTTGTGGCGCCGTCCCGTTGGAACCACATGTCCTCCAAGTCCATATTATCCAATTGGGGCCAAAAATATTCGGTTATCATTGAACGGTAGCGATTCGCATTCACAGTAATGTGCCGGTCTTGATCATCACGGAAGAAGTATGGCCCAATGACGCCGCCGGCCCATAAATCGCACCAAACCGTAATTTTTTCGGGATGCAATGATGAGTCATGGATTACGTGTGGATTGCTGTCTGACCAATAACGCATATTTTGCTTATTGACGAAGCCATTCAGCCAGAAATGAGCCTCATCGCTGTAGATGATTTTCCGATGAAAATCCGAATCATTTTCAAGTTGTTGCTCAGCCCAATTCACGAACATACGACGCATTTGGTGATCAAGCGGCTTCAGTTCTTGCGTCAATTTGATTTTGTAAGGATGTAGGCCAAGATCTTTTCGCAAAATTCGCCACAACGACGTCACAGAGATGCCCAGCGCTTGGGAACGACGTGTGAGAGACACATTTGGGCTTTCATGAACTAAAGCCTCAGCGGTAGTAATATTCTCGACACTACGGGCACTTTTTTGTCTCACTGGCACGGGAACATTTTGTACTGTGCCTGTGGATTCCAATTTTTCCACTAGACGCTCAATTGTTGATCTGGTAGGACGATTATGACGACCATAAATTGGACGTAGCGCTCTTAAAGTTGAGGCCACTGACTCCAAATTTCGGTAGTAAATTTTAATAATTTCGACTCGCGTATATCTTTCCATGATGAAATGGCAAACCTTACTGAAGAGAAATGTCAAAAGAGCGGGAAAAAATATGGCGTCTTTTGCTGTCCCTATCGATTTACTTTAGTAGCGTCTCTGTTGAAAACCCCTTTATATTTGCGACAATCCCCAAACACACTTTAAACTTGCTTCCAAACAACAAAAAAAGACAGAATTTTTCAGCGCGTAGTAGACTTTTTCAATTATTTCAGGGAAAGTGATTTGAATTTGGAGTTGTAATGACCCGCCTTCTTCAAGCGAACGTGGGGCCCTTATTTTCGCCTTAATAATGTAGGTTGTCTGTTTGTCTGACTGCAAAATACAAACCAAATGATCCATGTAGCTCAAAATCAGAAAGTACTCCATTGACAGTCCATAGTAAAGAAATAGCAGTGTTGCGTTTTGAATAAAAATGGTTTCCCATTACATACCATGAAGGATTTGAGAAGAACTTGTCACACCTAGTGAGCAGTGTGCGTTCTAGTTGTATACTCACTGATTGGGACCTACAGTTTTGCGCCGCTTCCGATCGGTATTTTTTCAATAGTGTCGCCGTCACTATGCGAGGTGACCGCCGTCGAAAGAAATTTAAGGTGGTCATCGAACCACGGTCCCATAAACAAAAGGCCCGCAGACTAGTATTGTCCCACCGATGGACATTATTATTTATAACTCCGAAATCTTAACCGTTTTAAATACGCATTCGTATGTTACCATAGAAGCAAAATAATTAAACCCCTATTTCCTTATTACATCCCACTAAGGGATAGGAGAGAACTTCTAAGCTGCGCAATTCTCAAAAAAAATCTCAATTTGCCGCAACTCGACTCCTCAAAATCAAAGTTCTTTTATCTGTGATTTCGCTTTGGGTGCAAAGAAATTTGCCTTTCCGTGTGTAGACGTTTCGCGTTGTAACCAGGATTTACTTGAGTAATTCCCTGAAATTTAATTAAAGAAAACAGTGTAAACATTTAAATAAAACTGCTTCAAACCTCGTTGTCTATAATTACATTCCAAAGAATAATGTCTCAAGCAAATCCATTTTCTTGCTTAATGAAAAAGAAACGCCATTCCAATTTCTCAATTTCCTTTCAATTTAATTATAAATTCACGGTACTCGAATTGATTTGAAGTAAATTCTATTTGAAATTGAGTTAAAGGATAATTCATTACATTCCACATACGACGACACGAAGCAACAAATGTAAATCAAAAACAATTGTTCTATATTTTTCAGTGGCATTAATTGAAAAATTAATACAAAGGGGAGTAAATAGTGTATTCAACCCTGAAATCGGTTAACGAGTTAACTGAACTCCGGCCGGTTAACCGTGTGTCGGTTTTTTGACGTAGAATACGTCTTACCTTACGGTATAGGGAGTCATGTCAGATTGTTATTGTTGTAATCTTTATTTCATTGATTATGAGGAAACGGCGAGATCACTTTTTTTTAAAATTTTTTTGTAGGTAAATGAAGATGTTATCTTTCGTTTGATATACATTTCATATTGGTTGATATCTTCCTAATATTTAAATTTCTCAAATGAAAATTATTTAAACACATACACTCAAATATATGTGTGGTGTTTGGTTGAGTGTTTGAGTTTGTAGCGTGGACACAAACTATGATGCTGTTTCAGTGTGGACACAAACCTTCGGCTGTTGTTTTGATTGATGAAATATTGAAATTTCGTATATTTACTTATGTATTTAAGTGAAACAAAATGTTAAATGTGAATTTGAATTTAACATGGATATATAATTATAAAAAATATATGAAAAAATTAATTCATACATTTTTATGTTAAATGAAAGTGCTGCCAAGTAAGCAAAATAACAATGCTGTTTGACAGCAGCTGACAGTTGACGTTTAGTAAATTAAAATAAAAACTACTAACCAAAATGGCACCTACACGAAATACAAGAAAGCAACGAGTGGTTGTTATGCAGAGAAATAAATACTCAGGTAAGTTTTGTGTTCCCTTGTTTATATATATTTTTATTAAAAATGTTAATTAATTTGTAGGCGCAACATCAACAACAAATATGCACCAAATCGCAACAGCAGCGGCAGCACCCAATATCAATCAAATAGGTAAGTTTTATACCTACATACATATACATATGTACATATGTATATATTAATGTAATGTATAAATTCCTAATAATGGATTTAATTTACAGTTCCTATAGCGGCAACAACAACAAATAGTCGATTTAAGTAAATAGGTATAGGTAATAGTAAATAGGTATAAGTAAATAGGTATAAGTAAATAGGTATAAGTAAGTAGGTATAAGTAAATAGGTACAGGTAATACGACAACAACAACAAAACAAAACATATTTATCCTAGTTTTCCTACCATAAGCTTATGTAAATTAACAAGATTAAAGTTTATTCCTGTATTGCGCTGCTTAGAGGAGCGACTTCTTTATTTAATGATTCAAAATGAACTGACTTAAATTAATTACAAAATTCTTAATGATAACTACCTTACCAACTAATGATGACGTCGCAAAATGTGCACCGTCGCGTTGACTGCTGGCATAACGTAAATTACCTCTGGGGTCGTTGTTCTAACTGTGGCACGCTTAACAGCGTCAGCATTGTTTGATATTACTTATGGCACAACGTCTGCGATCGTTGCTCCAATTGTGGCACGCTTAACAGCGTCAGCATTATTGGTTATTGACCCACCAAACATTTTTGGTGTTAACACCTCCCCTTTTAATTATGAGCGTCCTCGATCGTGACATTTTAGAAATATGGTATTTGGGACAATCTTGGGGTCTGTTGCGATTCCATAAAATTTGTGGTGGCAACTTCAGGGAGTGAGAGGTGTACTGCTGGTATAGTGGTTACAATTTCTTTGCTTGTTTGATTTCTTCCTCTCACAAGCATCACTACGAATAGTATGATAATGGTGGATAATCCAAAATTAATTCCTGAAGTCCATCTGTTCTTGACATCTAGGAGGCCGATTTCTTCGGTATTCTTGAGGTGAAGTTCTTTTACTGATTGTAAGGTAAGCGTTTTCTCAATCGTTGATCCAGGTAATCTAGGCTGTAAAATAGGTGGTAAAGGTTGAACATCCATCATTTGGAAATAGTTATATGTTTTGTCTTTGACAACTATTGATGCATTATGGTACTGCAGAATGTAGGTTCCGGTCAGATCCCGTGGTTCTTCGTTAATATGAATAGTTTCGTTGATTTGATTTAGTAGGAGTATTCCAGGAACAATTTCTTCAACAGTGGGTATGTCGGCATTGTCTATTAATGTGCAATTTGAAGTGTGACTTCTCAGTAAATTTGTTAGGCAGGTATCATTATTTATATTTTCAACATTAATACTATTACAGATGGTTAATTTATTGTATGATTTACAGGGGTACTTTATGCCAAAAGTTGAGTTGTTACATAACAATACTTCGTTATACAGAATCTTATTAACGTATTTTCCAAATTTAGTAGGTTTAACTATTAATTTATTACATGAATTTACATCGGTAGTTGGTATGGTAACAATATAAATAAGATGACTATTGCTGGAGGCTATTTTAACTTCAGAGAACTCGAATGCTTCTTCTAAATTAATATAAGGGATGGCTTCCTTTTCAAAAATTTGTTTAACAATATTTATTTCGTTGTTTGTGAGAATGAATGAGTTTACTATTCCAGCTTTTGCCCAGTGGATGGCATATTGAATACTTAAAAGTTCTTCTTTTAATAATTTTATTTTGTATTTAAGAGTTGATACTTGTGATTCATTGACTATTTCATGAGAATTGAAATACTTTACAATTTGATTAGTTGTTTGAGCTAGAGCATTCATATTATCTATAGATAGTTTATTTACAATTACTTGTCTATCATTATTTCGCAAAACATTATTCATTTTTTGTTTAATTCTATTGAGATGGGCTTGGAGTTGATTGGTTTCATGGGATAGGAAGGGGTACAGAGGATGGGATGTGCTCACGTTGTGGTGTAGGGTCAGTTGTATTTTGTCTATTAGATTCTGTGATGAGCTCTCATCACTATGTTGCGTTGCTGTCATGGAGTTAATATGTGTTACCTCCTGTGGAATTCTTGACAGTGCGTCTGCAACAACATTAGTGTTTCCAGGTTTGTACATTAATTCATATTTGTAATCTTCCAAAAAGGCCTTCCACCTTTTCAGTTTGTAATTCGAGTTTTTATTATTTAACGCATACGTTAAAGGTAAATGGTCCGTGAAGATTTTCATCTTGGCTGCGCCATAAAGATAATTTCTAAGAGACTTGAGAGCCCATACTATTGCGAGCATCTCCTTTTCGTTCGTCGCATAGTGCTCTTCGGGCTTATGGAGAGTTCTTGATAGAAAAATTATTGGTCTATTATCCTGGGATAATACAGCGCCGAGGGCAAAGTTAGAGGCATCCGTAGTCAATTGGAATTCTTTTTCGAAGTCCGGGTAAGCTAATAAGACATCTTCGGATATCAGTGTATTCTTTAATTTCTTGAAGGCATTTAAAGCCTCTTCGTCAAGATCTACTTTTATTTTACTCGAAACATGTTTGGACATGCGTCCATTTTCCCCCCTTAAAAGTATTGTCAGGGGTTTTGCTATTTTAGCATAGTCCCTGATAAAACGTCTATAAAAGTTCGCGAGTCCGAGGAAGGATCTGAGATCTTTAAGTGTGTTGGGAATCGGAAAATTTTGAATCGCTTTTACTCTTTCCGGATTTGTCTTAATTCCCGAATCTGATATGATAAACCCTAAGAATTCTACTTCTTTTTTTAGGAACTCACATTTGTCCAACTGGACCTTCATATTTGCTCCTTGTAGGGTCTCAAAGACTATTTGCAGGTTTTTCAGATGTGTCTCTTCATCCTCTGCGAAAATGATGATATCGTCAATGTAGACGAAACAAATTTTCCCTATATGCTCACGTAAGATATCATCGAGAGCTCTTTGGAAGATTGAAGGGGCATTTTTCAGCCCGAAGGGAAGTCTTGTGAACTCATATTTTCCATTGTTCACAGAGAATGCAGTTTTTTTCATATCACTTTCCTTTAGCGGTATTTGGTGAAAACCACTCTTCAAGTCGATTACAGAAAACCATTTACTTTTGGATAGTTGTGGCAAGATATCATTTATATTCGGGATTGGGTACTTGTCAGGTATAGTAACATCGTTTAGTTTTCTGTAATCGATAACTAAACGATATTTCTTTTTCCCTGAGGCGTCAGCCTTTTTCGGTACGATCCATATCGGCGAGTTATATGGTGACCGAGATGGTCGTATTATATTGTTATCCAATAATTCTTTAATCTGACTTTCGACTTCATCTTTTAGGTGCAGTGGATATGGGTAATACCGTGAGTATACCGAATTTTCGTCCTTGGTTTGTATTTCACCCATGACCGACGTGGTGACAGTTAATTTCTCATTCGGGTCACTAAATAATTTTTCATACCTCTTCACAATTAAATCTAGGTTGACTTTTTGTTTTTGAGTCATATGGTTGTTCCTGATGTTTATCGTATTTACGGATTGGGAGTATTGTTGCTTTATTAGCACCTTTGTTCTATTATCTATTAACATATAATTTTCGGAAGTAAAGATAACCGCATTCAATTCCTTTAAGCTATCGTTTCCCAGGATAGCGTTAAAAGATTTCAACGTTGGTAACAGAAAAAATTTAGTGCCATTAGAATTTGTATGGAAAAGATCTATAAACGTATGGTGTGTAATTTTGGTTTTACCACCAACAGAATTCGCGTAAAACGTTTCATTATTTGGAATTGGGTTTTTGATAAGTTCGGGTTGGACATAATTTTTATTTGATCCCGTGTCAATTAAAAATTTTAGTGTTTGACCTGAGCTCGTCCTACACTCGATATATGGTAGGGACGAGCTTGTTAGCCTAAAAAATGAATATCAATGAATTCCTGTGTTTCATTCTGTTCATCCTCTTGATTGAAGGTGTTATATTCATTAACATATTCATCTAATGGTTGTAATTCTTGATCATTTTCATAATTGTACATTTCCGATGCATAGTTTTCTTCATTTGAATCGTTTTGAGGTGCATCTGTTTGGAGGTGAAAATTCCTTTGTATTTTCGCTGGTTGATGAACCTGTGCTGATTGATTGGTAGGTCTTTTTCCTACAAACTTGTTATCCTGCACCGGCCTATTCATATAATTGACCGCTTTCGATCGCATGGATTGATCTACATCCATTGGTTCTGGTTTGGCTTGCGGCTTCGGTGCCGTTGGACGTTGGGGAGCGAAACCATAGCCATTTTGATAATATTGCCGTTGAGGCATCTGGTTAAAGAATTGTTGTTGAGATATTGATGGCTGGTTTTGGTTAAAATACCCTTGAGGTATTTGATTGAAGGATTGTGGAATAAATCCTTGATTTGGATTAATATATTTCGGATTATAGTTCTTACGAGGTGGAGGTTGCTGTTGAGATTTCTCGGTTTTTGCATGGGAATTTGCATACTGTGCTCTATATTGTTGGTTCTCTAATTTGAGACACAAATGCAGAGCTTGAGGAAGGTCTGTGGGTTCCCTTATTCCCAGAAGACGGGGCAAATCACCTTTAAGTCCTCTGATAAATGTATCCAGCGCTTTGTCCCTATAGGTTTGTGTTAGAATATCTAACGATTCACGTCCCATCTCCATACTGGAGAGTTTATTTGTTATTAGAGACAGGTGGGAGTATACCACCTGGTAAAATTCTTGTATAGTACAATTGCCTTGTACAATAGATATCATTTGGTATTCCAGGGTTGACAAATCCCTTTTGTCTGCATAATGCAGTGTCAGACAGCGGGAAATGCATTCCCAGTTTAGAGGAGTATTGTAAGATTCTAGGGCGGCGTCAGCGCTGCCAATAATCTTATTTCTGATAACGTTGAGGATACCGAAATATTTCGGCGTTCCCTTATAGGATTCATATAGTTTTAAAATTCTTTCCACGCTCTTTTTCCAGGAGCTATATTCGGATTGGTTGCCAGAGAATTCCCTAAGACACCTAACCACGTCTGGAATTTTGTCCAGTTCGGTAAGATTTCCCCTATATCTTTCCTCTATGTCTTGGTCTATTCCCGAAATATCTGCGTTTGGATTTAGAATTTGCCTGACTACATTTCGGGATTGTTCTGCACACATTTGCCTTATCGCGTCGATATCAATCGCGTTCACGTTAGGTTGAATTTGGGGTATGGGAGGATTTTGGATGTTTAGGATAGGGGGTCTCACTAAATTGCTTGGGTTTGCCATTTTATATTTTTCTTTTCTTTGAATATTTTATTTTTAATCACTTATTTATTATGTTTAAACTACACAGGATTGGTTTTTACAATTTTCTTACTGCCGCTAGAGGGTCCCGTAGGATTCGTAGTGGCTTCTAGTCACTTATCACTATACTCACACTAAAATAATTGCTAGCATACTGGGAGCCGGAAGGTCGACAGAATCCTTTTTCTTTGTTGGTACTCAGGGGTCAATTTTTCACAGCTGCTCTCAGTTGAAGGTCCTACGGTCTCTTCCTGCTGATTGTGTTGAATTTGTAGCCTGTTCGGGTACTTGATTTAGTTGCACTTGTAGCCTGTTCGGGTACTTGATTTAGTTGCACTTGTAGCCTGTTCGGGTACTTGATTTAGTTGCACTTGTAGCCTGTTCGGGTACTTGATTTAGTTGCACTTGTAGCCTGTTCGGGTACTTGATTTAGTTGCACTTGTAGCCTGTTCGGGTACTTGATTTAGTTGCACTTGTAGCCTGTTCGGGTACTTGATTTAGTTGGGCGCCAATTAACAAGATTAAAGTTTATTCCTGTATTGCGCTGCTTAGAGGAGCGACTTCTTTATTTAATGATTCAAAATGAACTGACTTAAATTAATTACAAAATTCTTAATGATAACTACCTTACCAACTAATGATGACGTCGCAAAATGTGCACCGTCGCGTTGACTGCTGGCATAACGTAAATTACCTCTGGGGTCGTTGTTCTAACTGTGGCACGCTTAACAGCGTCAGCATTGTTTGATATTACTTATGGCACAACGTCTGCGATCGTTGCTCCAATTGTGGCACGCTTAACAGCGTCAGCATTATTGGTTATTGACCCACCAAACATTTTTGGTGTTAACATGTATATTATCAAAAGTAACTATCAAATAAATAAATTCATTTGCTTATGTTATTTATTGTTATATATGTTTTCTGTCTTATCGGATGGCGTATTCTACGTTAAACTTAATGGCCGTGTCTATGACACAGCCTGCAAGGACAGTCCGTGGCCGAAGGCCTCGGACAACTGTCTGCTGTTTTTTTTTTTAAATATTGATATTTCCAGAGAACCGGTTTCACCGGTCACTTCAAGTCAATTAACCAGGTTTTTCTGTTTTTATACAACTGATATATAAAAGCAGAACTACTGACTGCACCAGACAGACATAAAAGACTTGGCAATATAATTATTACGCCGATAGTTTTCAGAAATCAGTTATCAAAGGCAATAGACGCCATACCTGCCAACTGCGAAATAATGACCGGCACTAAAGACAACACAGGTAGCATGTTAGCAGAAATGCATAAAACAATAAACAGAATTCAAAATTAAAAAATAAGTAAAGGGTTTTTCAACAGAGACGCTACAAAAGTAAATCGATAGGGACAGCAAACGACGCCATATTTTTCCCCGCTCTTTTGACATTTCTCTTCAGTAAGGTTGGCCATTTCATCATGGAAAGATATACGAGCCAACAACGAGGCGAAATTATTAAAATTTACTACCGAAATTTGGAGTCAGTGGCCTCAACATTAAGAGCACTACGTCCAATTTATGGTCATCATAATCGTCCTACCAGAACAACAATTGAGCGCCTAGTGGATAAATTTGAATCCACAGGCACAGTACAAAATGTTCCCGTGCCAGTGAGACAAGAAGTGCCCGTCGTGTCGAGAATATTGCTGCCGCTGAGGCTTCAGTTCAAGAAAGCCCAAATGTGTCTCTCACACGTCGTTCTCAAGCGTTGGGCATCTCTGTGACGTCGTTGTGGCGAATTTTGCGAAAGATCTTGGCCTACATCCTTACAAGATCAAATTGACGCAAGAACTGAAGCCGCTTGACCATCATAAGCGTCGTATGTTCGTGAATTGGGCTGAGCAACAACTTGAAAATGATTCGGATTTCCCTCGGAAAATCATCTTCAGCGATGAGGCTCATTTCTGGCTGAATGGCTTCGTCAATAAGCAAAATATGCGTTATTGGTCAGACAGCAATCCACACGTAATCCATGAGTCATCATTGCATCCCGAAAAAATTACGGTTTGGTGCGGTTTATGGGCCGGCGGCGTCACTGGGCCGTACTTCTTCCGTGATGATCAAGACCGGCACATTACTGTGAATGCGAATCGCTACCGTTCAATGATAACCGAATATTTTTGGCCCCAGTTGGATAATATCGACTTGGAGGACATGTGCTTCCAACAGGACGGCGCCACAAGCCACACAGCGAATGCCACAATCAATTTATTGGAAACCAAGTTTGGTGAACGTGTTATCTCACGAAATGGCCCAGTCGATTGGCCGCCTCGGTCGTGCGATTTGACGCCGTTAGATTATTTCCTATGGGGCTACGTCAAGTCTATGGTCTATGCCAACAAGCCAGCGACGATTGATGAGCTTCGTACGAATATCGAACGTGAAATTGCAGCAGTATCGGTCGATTTATGCTTGAAAACCGTCGAAAATTAGGTTCAGCGTCTGGACTTCTGCAAGCGTGCCCGTGGTGGCCATGCAAAAGAAATCGAGTTCCATACATAATGGCATCGAACGTACTTTCACAGGAATAAAGAATTTCATAGGTATCTAAAACCGGTTTGGTTTTATTTAAAAAAAACTTTTGTAGCTCTCTTATTGAAAACCCCGAAACAAAATATCCAAAGGAATATTTATTCAACGATGCTTTTGCCTAATTGGGGAAGTCAAATATTAGGGTATTTATATTTCGGCACCGGCAATAAAAAATTAATCATTTATCATTCGAAGGGTTTTGTTGATTTTCAAAATATTCTCATATTTGCAATATGTTTTGCATGCGCTCAAACCTATTTTCGAAGCACTTTTTCCACTCCGAGTGAGACACCTGCAAAACATGGATTTTGATCAGTTCAACAGCTGCTTCGGACCTCGAAAAACGTTGACCACGCAGTAAATAGAAGTCATTCGGTGCCAAATCAGAGCTGTACCGCAGACATCAACTCGACATGTTGAGTCCTCAAATAGCCCATTGTTGCGAAATTATCCGTCTTCTCTTGTTATTCTTCCTTACTTCTTCGAACACTGTTGGCAAACATATGGTGGTATACCACCCAGAATTGACAGCCCTACGCTCCACTGAAGGCACTGTCGCCACATGACCGATTTTACCGAAAAAAACGCGATCATTTACTTCTATGTGCTACTTCCACGAACAAATTTTTTTGGATTTAAGTCGTATTGAAAGACCCATATGGTCAGTTAGTGTTTTGTTTCGTGCTCATATCCACAGATTCATGATTCGTCACCTATGACGATGTTATACACTGCATTTGAGTTACCACGGTTGTATTTCTGCAATATTTCTTTGCTCCAATCGACACGAGCCTATTTTTGAGCATTCGTCAAATTATGTGGGATCTAAAGAGAACAAATCTCTTTCACGGCCAACTGAACATGGAATATCTTATTGATGCTAGTGATACTAAATCCCAAGGAAGCCTCAATGTCACGGTATATCACATGTCGGTCTTGCTTTATCAATTCACGTACAGCATCGATGAATGCGGCTGAAGTTTGACGACCTTCACGAAATTCATCCTGGAGCGAACGCCGTCCAAGACTGAACTCTTGGTACCAGCGATTTACAGTGATTTTTGATGATGCTTCATCACCAAAAGTCGAAACAAGTTGATTGAGACACTCTTGTCTCGAAAATGCACGCCGAAAATCGTAAAAAATCATAGCACGAACATTTTCACGGGTTAATTTAAGTTTTGAATGAGATGAATTTTTCAACACAAGAAATGCCTGCACCACGTTTTTCCTGTTCTTTTTAAGCACTTTCTCTTTACTAAAGCTTCATGATGTTGGTAAAATTTAATGGGAAATCTATGGAGGATTACCCATTCACATGTACCCACAACTATTACCCACAGCGATGTATTTCCCATCCCCACTTTTGATAGAAAATATAAAACTAAGAAACAGAGCGTCGAATAGAAAAACGAACCAATTTTTGAAAATTGTTAAGGGTTTTTTTTGAAATTCGTATGAAATAATTTTTTTTTTAAAAATCTCATAAATACGAAAATCGTTATTGATGAAAGTTGAAGATAAAATAAATCTCAATTGTTCCAAGTGTATTTCAACAAATGCGGACAATTCGTTTTCTAGTTTATGAGGGCGGATCAAAAAGTCGGTGATTTTCGAACTTCCCTCGCAGTTATATGAAATGTATCTCATCCCCATTTTTGATAGAAAATGAAAAAAAATTAGAAAAATTTCTATGTCTCGGTAACGGAGCGTCGAATAGAAAAACTAACTAATTTTTGGGAAATTTTAAGGGTTTTTTGAAATTCGTATGAAATAATTTTTTTTAAAAAAATCTCCCAAATATGAAAATCGTTATTGGTGGAAGTTAAAGATAACATAAATCTCAATTGTTCCAAGTGTATTTCAACAAATGCAGACAAATCGTTTTCTAGTTTACGAGGGCGGATCGAACTTCCCTCGTAGTTATATGAAGTGCAACACTGCTCCCACCAAGTACCACATGTTGTCTTTAATAATAGACTACTGTTAATTGACTACTGTCACATTTTGAGCAAGTTCCGTCGTTTACTTTGCGTTTAACAGCTGTGCAAAACATACAACCTCGTTCATTTTTTTAAAAATATAAAAAGGTGAATTTCGAGTACTCATCAAACGTTCTGGACGGCCAATTGCGGTCAATACACCCAAAAATTTCGAAAAAAAATCCACGATATGGTGTTGACCGATCGAAGAGTAAAAGTGCGTGAGATTGTTGATGCCATAGGCATTTCATATCGCAGTGTGGTTACGATTTCAAATGATCAGTTGGGTTTAAGAAAGCTGTCTGCAAGATGGGTGCCGCGTTTGCTCTTAATTGACCATAAACATCGTGTAACAACTTCAAGGGATTGTTTGGAGTTGTTTAGCCGCAATTCTAACGAGTTTCTGCGGCGTTTTGTAACTGTGGATGAAACATGGATCCATTACAATACTCCGGAGACCAAGCAGCAATCTAAACAATGCGTTTCTCCCGGTGCACCGGCTCCGAAGAAGGCCAAGGTAAGTTTGACGCCCAATAACGTGATGGCAACAGTTTTTTGGAATGCACTCGGAATAATCCACATCGATTACTTTCAAAATGGGAAAAACAATAAACGGCGAATAGTATGCCAACTTAGTGGACCGATTTAATAAGGATTTAAAAAACCCCCCGGAAAATACCCAAGAAAAAAGTTCTTTTGCATCAAGATCATGCACGGGTGCACACGTGTGTAGTCTCAATGGCAAAATTTCATGAATTGGGCTACAAATTAGTACCTCATCGGCCATATACTCCGGATTTAGCCAACAGTGACTATTTCCTATTTCCAAACCTAAAGAAATGGCTCGTTGGAAAGAGATTTAGATCCAACGTTGAAATTATTGATCAAACAAATTGCCTTTTTTTTGGACCTCGAAAAGTCCTATTTTTGGAAGGGATACAAAAATTGGAGAAACGTTGGACTAAGTGTATTGGGCTAAAAAGAGATTATGTTGAAAACTAAATTGTGTAAAACATATATAAAAAACTGTGTCTCATTCAAAAAGTCACGGACTTATTGATCCGTCCTCGTACTAACGTATGCGAAAAAATGTTTCAAAAAATTTTAAATTTCTTAGAAATTATTTTAGTTTTCAGTTGTTTCGGCTTAACGTCATAAGAATAAAAAGAAAACACTTCAGGTTTTACTTCTTACAATTTTATTAATATTTTCCAATATTTCGACCAACTTCGTTGATCATTTTCAAGGATCTGATAAAACAAGAATAAACAAAGTATTCATAAACATTATTGAACAATTCAAACAAGAATCAACATAAAAATATATATTATTTTCCCCAAACGAAGAATGGATAACTGGGACGAAATTGGACAGTAGACGAAATTTTGACATTCTGCATCAAGGACACACGCTATTTCCAGTATCAAGATAGATTCTACGAACAGCGGAAGGGTATGCCCATGGGATCCCCAGCATCACCGATTATATCTGACATCATCATAGAGGTATTATTGGATACAGTACTCGAGACATTGGAGGAGAAACCGAAAATCTTGACGAAATATGTGGACGATTTATTTGTTGTTATCAGAAGAACTGAAGTGGCCAACATGATGACAGCATTGAATTCTTTTAATGGACAACTACAATTCACGCTCGAAGGGGAAAGGGACAATAGGCTACCATATTTGGACAGTTTGGTTATCAGACAAGGAAATGCTCTCAAAATGGACTGGTACCAAAAACCTACAGCATCGGGACGATTGATAGATTATCATTCCGAACACCCAAGAGGGACAATTATTAACACTGCGGGCAACTTCATTGGGAGAGTTTTGAGGATAAGTGACGCTGAATTCCACAAGACGAATAAGGGGAAAATGGTGGAAATCCTTAAATTGAATAGTTTTCCCAGGAAAATTACAGACAATCTGATATCACGGGGAGAGACAAGCAAGCCGACTGAACGTCGTACTGAATCTGACAGGATTTATGAAACCACAACGTATGTTCCGGGTTTCTCTGAAATATTGAAACATTCCAATATATATGACAACGGAGAATATGAATTGGCGTTGAAATTGAATTTAAGCGTGAATAGTTTATTTAGTGGGACAAAGTCTATTATTGACGAAGATGACAGGGCAAACGTTGTGTGCGGAATTCCATGTAATGGTGACAAGTCCAGCATATGCCAGAAAGTATATGTTGGCACTACGATGAGTAAATTGAAGACTAGAGTATCTGCTCATAAGTCGGACCAAAAAGCTCATTATAAGCCGATAGAACAAAAGACAGCACTAGCAGCCCACTGTACTTTAACTGGACACAAACCAAATTATGACGAAGTGGAAATTCTGACTGAAGAGAAAAATTACTCAAGACGCCTCTTCCAGGAAATGCTGCACATAATTGACGTTCCATCGGAGAAAAGGCTTAACTTCAAACGAGATTCAGATCAATGTGCGCATGTGTATATCATTTGACATAAGCCTGCGGAAAAACTTGTACGCGCTCTGTGTTATCTCAAAAATTAATCATTCTCCCTTTGGGGAAAATAATATATATTTTAACGTAGAATACGTTATACGGTAAGGTAGGGGTGTTGATCTGGAGCACAAAATTTTGAGAAAATGTTTGTCAACTTTCACCCACTTTTACTTAAATATTAAAACATATTTTAGCAATTTTTATATGTTACTCAGTTTTGGTAATATGTTTTGTTTCGAATTACATTCAAAAAATTATATGTCTATATATAAAAGTTTTATGTAGTTAAGGAAATAAATATTTAAGAGCAAATATTTTTCTACATGCCGCTGTTGTTGTTGGTTTGTAAATGCCGCTGTTGTTTTTGTTGTTGTTGTGAAATCAAATGATTTTGGCTTTGCTGTGCTTTGTTTATTTATCGAGCAGCGTGTAAATGTGTGTGTGTGTACTAGACTGGACCTATGTTGTATGGAGAAAATTAAAGTTTGTCGAAACCTGCGGGCCATGGGCTCATTTTGTTTATATTTATATCAAATATCACCGTGCAAATTTTGAGCGCGATCGATAAACCTTTACCACTCTCTCAAGAGCCTTAAAGTTACAAAAATAGTCTATTTTTGAAAAATTTTCCAATTTGGACCACCCAAACGGAAAAAGGATGCACCCTAATTTCCAGACTATATTTTTCCTGATGCAGGAATTCATTACGAACAAAATGACACCTCACAAGCTAAAATCGGAGTAAGACTCACGAAGTTATAAATGATTAAAAAAGGTCAATTTAATAAAATGGAGGAAATTTTCTCTTAACCCTTATTAAGGTCTGTTTGTTTGACTGAAAACCTTTAATCGAAACAAACAGACCTTAATAAGGGTTAAGAGAAAATTTCCTCCATTTTATTAAATTGACCTTTTTTAATCATTTATAACTTCGTGAGTCTTACTCCGATTTTAGCTTGTGAGGTGTCATTTTGTTCGTAATGAATTCCTGCATCAGGAAAAATATAGTCTGGAAATTAGGGTGCATCCTTTTTCCGTTTGGGTGGTCCAAATTGGAAAATTTTTCAAAAATAGACTATTTTTGTAACTTTAAGGCTCTTGAGAGAGTGGTAAAGGTTTATCGATCGCGCTCAAAATTTGCACGGTGATATTTGACATAAATATAAACAAAATGAGCCCATGGCCCGCAGGTTCCGACGACTTTCAAAATAAGGACCAGTCTAGTGTGTACATTTCGTTTTGTTGGATCGGTCGGTTATTAGTTTGTTTGGAGGGGAACATAAAATGAAGGGAGGGGAGCGTGGACACTTGTGTGTGCTTGAAAGTTTACAGATCTTTGCTGTCGTTTGTTTACTTCTGCGAGCAGCGTGTAAATGTGTGTGTATGTACATTATTACAAAGGATTGGCGATGTATACGCTCCCGCTCACATTGTAGCGACATCTTTATTAGATGTACAGCAATAGGAATTACTTTTGTGATATGGCCGCACAATAGATTAGCTGCTTTCCAACTACTTCCCAATGTATTCACAGAAATGTGTTTAGGAAAAACGCCATTGATGTAGTGAGCAGAAAATAAAAGAGGAAATTTAGAGAAAACGAAAGCTGCCTATAAATTTGAGTTTACACATGCAATTTTGATGGCGTTAATTATTGTGTTGGTTGGAGAGAGATGCGACGGCATTTTGTAAATATGCACTTTCTTAGATTCACTAAAGCAAGCAATGTCTTTATATGCGCAAGTTGCTTTCTGGGAATACATTGGGAAGTAGTTGGAAAGCAGCTAATCTATAACTAGCAATCAGCTGTATGCGTATATATTAGATAGATTTAAATCATTTATCAAAAATTATATTTAATTCATATATTTTAATTGCAAAATGACTAACGTATTCTACGTCTGACTTATGCGCCCGTGTAATCTAACACAGGCTTGTTATTTTTTTATGTTAATTCTCGTTTGAATTGTTCAATAATGTTTATGAATACTTTGTTTATTCTTGTTTTATCAGATCCTTGAAAATGATCAACGAAGTTGGTCGAAATATTGGAAAATATTAATAAAATTGTAAGAAGAAATACTTTATATTCTTATGACCTTAAGCCGAAACAACTGAAAACTAATATATGTGCAAAGGTCAACTATACTCACAACTAACAAGAAATTATTTTTAAAAAAAAACCTAAATCTATAGAAATTACAATTTCGACCGTTTTCAGTTTCAATCTCCAAAGAATGATTTAAAATATTAAATATATTGTGGCCCTAGAAACAAAGAGGAAATATGGAATTCCGAATATGAAATATTTCTCTTTTGATTTGGTTTCACTGCAACTACCATGGTAAAAATATGAGGTTATAGCATTAGCATTTCATTCGTATTTCGTACCCAGTTATTGTCAAAATCAGATGATACAAATGCCACGAATACATGTTCATAGACGGATGAAATCAAAGGACAAAGAATTCATACAAACAAGTTTGGCTTGTGCTGTGTACGATGAAATGTATGAAAGGATATCAGCTGGGCCAACGCTACTACCGCATATTTGCATCATGGAAATTAACTTAAATTGCCTATTAATTGGTTGTCTCAGTCGATTCTGCAAGTGAATTCCTAGCAAAAAAAATTTGCATAAAAATCAGAGCCCTACCGGTAAATTAAAACATTTTCCAAAGCAATGAATTTTTGGAAAAACTTAAGTAAATACAACAAGCCAACACTGACAGACAAAGACATGAACCCAGTGAACAATTAAGAAAAAAAAACAATTAGCCCTGATTATTGTGGTGACAACCGAGCAACTTGATGATGATAATGATGATATTATTGCAGGTGGTAACATCCATGGGATTGCTGCCAACACAACTAAAAGGAACAGGCGATTATTTTTAATTAGTACAGCGGACACATTTCGCAAAACGACTTATGTTACAAAAAAAATCTGAAAAACTTGACAGCCTGCTAAGCAATATAACAGAGGTACTTAGTATTGAATTCAAATTCAAGATTTATTGAGTTCCCGGTCACGTTTATATCCACAGGAAGTGGAATAATTTATTTATTTTCCTTAATCTGGATATATAGCAGATACAAACGGATGATATATTAAGCCTTATTGCCTTCGGCCGCATTATTTGCTACATCTCTTTAACATTTTTGTCATACAAACCGCCATGTTCGGGAATACTGTCACCAGCTTAATAATTTTTCATTCCACTTTGAACATGACAATCATTGTTATCCTTCAGTAGAGGTAGCCTCAATAGGACGTTGCAGTAGCTGTGAAGGTAGCCGTCAAATGACATGACCAACTTTTAAATATTCATAAGCTGTCCCTTTCCCCGCTACATGAAACACATGAACTCATACACCTCATGCATGCAATTTGTAAAAAAAAATTCCAAACAAGAGCTTTAGCTCCGGAACTCTTTCTACTGTCATCACTGTGAGATCCTAAGGATTTCATCGATTGCTTTTTTTTCGTAAATATGTATGTATATTTTTTTACTTTTCCAATGGCCCTTTGAGCTGTTAAGGATAAAGATGCACAATTTTCGTGGCAAATAATCGATAAGCTTTTCGGTTTTATCCACTAGATACAGGAAGTGTCATATTTTTCATTTCACATGTAAAATATAGAGGGGTAACCTGGGGTGTCCCATTAATAATTTTTTTTTTTTTTGCTTAAGCTTTATTTGAAAGCATATAGGGTAAAGTATTTTTGATATTTTTTTCACATTTTTCGGAAGAGGTCTAGAATTTCCGCCAAAAATCGGGTATTCCGGACGTTTTTTGGATTTTACATAAAACTTGGTCAACGAACACGATTTTCTTAGTTTGTGAGTCAACACTTTTAAAGCAAAACGTCCAAACTTTTACTGTATATGTGACCTGGTCTACGAAAAGGGAGCTTACGTGCGAAAACTAGTTTTCTGTGAAAAAGCTGTTAAAATTAAGCAACTCGTTTCGTCAGTTTCTCATTATCTCGTTAATTGTTCTCCGCGCCGGACGTCCAGTAAGTGTTGTTGTTGGTCCAGTAAGTGTTGTTGTTGGTCGGAATATTATTATTACACGATTGCTAGTGTGGGACATTTAAAAAAGTAACACTGAAGAAGTGACGTTTACTGTTTCTGTTGATTATCGTCTTCGCATTTCGCATGAAATGAAACATGAGTGTTGATGAGGAATTCAGTGCCGTATACGGACAATATTGTTTTCTGCTTTTTGACCACCTGAAAAAGCATCTCATCTTCCATCCGCATCAACCAAAAAGTGAAAATTGATTTTTTGACACCTAAGCTCCCTTTCCGTAGACCAGGTCACATATGCATAAACCACAAGTTTTGGCAATGATTTTGCTCAATAAGGTACCATGTAATAAATTTGTTCGTAATTTTTGGATACATTTGTAAATAACGATTTATATCTTTTAACATTCCTATGAAAATTGAAAAAATCATGATGCACTTTAAAAAACGTCTAAATTCCAAGCAATTTTGTAGAAAAAATTTTGAATTTGCGGTTACGGTTCCAGTGTTATACCATTTTAAAGCCTTTTACCCATTGTATGAAACTAATAATATTATAAACTGTGTGCCATTTTTGCATCGGTATTGCTTTAAATTTCTATGCAAATTTAAAATACTAATGATGCACTTTAAAAGATGCATAACTTCCAAGCAATTTTGTAGAAAAAAATTTTGAATTTGCAATTACTATTCCAGAGTTATGCCACTTTAGAACTCTTTACCCGTTGTATGAACATAATAATATTATAAACTGGTTGTAATTTTTCATCAGATTTGCTTTAAATATTTATTGCATTATTGAAAAAATCGATATGCGCTAAGTAACGACAAAGAATTACACGCAGCAAAAAACGGCCCCGGCAACATATTGCAGGGCACATATTGTTACGAATAAGTAAAAGCTTTTGCTTACTGTTAATGACTCTACTAACAGTATGTAAATAACAGGCGGTTAGTGCTGCGCCTGAAAGTATGCATTGTAACAACGTACCAGCTCGCTAAACCAGTAGCATGAATTCACCTCAGTTAAGATAATTCTCCACCATTCGAGATGATTCTACAAAGATCAGCAACAACAACAACATCCAGATTCTAGAAGGTTCTTGAATTCGCTAGAAATACCTTCATTTGAGTATGGTGAGTTGGTATAAACAGCGGAGGTCTTTGGAGTGGAGAGTCCAGTTTGTGATTAAACCCCGTAAAGTAAGCAACTCGAATTGATAGTAAAATACAAGACTTTTTAAGTGTTATAAATAAAGTAAACTGTTGTACTATATAAGTAAAATAAAAGGAAGTGAAACCGTTGTAATTATCGTAATTTAAAACGAACCTTATTTTATTATTGGGAATAAAACAACGCAAAAAGGACGAATAAGGAAATTCGTAACAATATATATGATTGCGTGCAAACATAGCGTATGTAGTTTTTTTTCGTGAATACAATGTTAAAAGCAAATTCGATGGAAAAATGGCAAACAGTTTATAGTATTGTTACGAATTTCCTTATTCGCCCTTTTTGCGTTGTTTTATTCCCAATAATAAAACAAGGTTTGTTTTAAATTACGATAGTTACAACGGTTTAACTTCCTTTTATTTTACTTATATAGTACAACAGTTTACTTAATTTATGACACTTTAACAAAGTCTTATGTTTTACTATCAAATCGCGTGGCTTACTGTACGGCGGTTAATCACAAACTAAACTCTCCATTCCAAAGAACTCAGCTATTTATACCAACTTACCATACTCAAATGAAGTTATATCTAGCGAATTCAAGAACCTTCTAGTCTTTGTTGTTGTTGCTTATCTTTGTAGAATCATCTCGAATGGTGGAGAATTATCTTAACTGAGGTGAATTCATGCTACTGGTTTAGCGAGCTGGTACGTTGTTACAATGCATACTTTCAGGCGCAGCACTAACCGCCTGTTATTTACATACTGTTAGTAGAGTCATTAACAGCAAGCAAAAGCTTTTATTTATTCGTAACACTGCCCCCCACTTAAGCCTGTTCGTCCCGAGCCCCGTTTTCCATCAGGGCTAGTCTTTCCAAATGCACGACTTTCATTTTAGCTCTTGGGCTTTGACTTTTCTGGATTCTATAAACCACGTCATTTATTCGTTTGACAACCTTGTGAGGGCCTTCCCAGTGAGACTGAAGTTTTGGAGGTAAAGCTTTCTGGCGCTGCAGTAAAACTAGCTGACCCACATGGAATCCTTCGGATTTTGCTGCTTGGTCGTACCTGGCTTTCGTCTTATTACTGACCATCTTCATTCTGCTGCGAACAAACTCGTGAAGTTCGCTAAGCTCTCCTGGGATACCATTATTCTCCCCACTGTCGGATGTTAGGCAGTTGCCAAACTCCAAATTTCTAGGGAGCTTTAACACTGTCCCGCAGACGGCACTAGCTGGTGTTCGGGCAGTAGTATCCTGGGTGGCCGACCGGTATGCTAGAAGGAATTTTGGTATGCGCTCGTCCCAGAATTTTCTATCCTTACTGACGACCTTGCTCAAATATTCTTCAAGAGCCTGATTAAATCTCTCTACCGTGCCGTGTGTCCGAGGGCGCAATAATGTCGTTCTCATACCACGAATTCCATTAGCGTTCCAATAGCGTACACCTCGGGGCATTTACATAAGTAGTCCGTAACGACTAGGGCATATTGGTTCCCAGAGCTACTTGTTGGATATGGACCATCCACACTCCGCGTTGGTCCTTTAGTTGTCAAGCACTGGGTGCAGCCTGGAATCCACTCGCACACAGCTTTTTGACGACCAACCCAATAGAAACGTTTCCTTAGTTTCTGCATAGTTTTGCCTTTTCAGAGGTGCCTACCACTCGGACCATTATGAGATTCTGCAATTATGTCTTTCACTTTCAAGGCAGGTACCACAATTATATTTTTCTCCGTTTTGTCCGATTCAATTCGAAGGGATCGGACTTCAATAACTTGTTCTTTTATCTCAGCCTTAGAATCCTGTTTACGCTCGATTACATGTGGACGGTCATTTACTCGTCCGGTATCGGCCGTTATCGCTGGATATCTTGACCGTTTTCGCGGGTCTCTACAGTCCCACCCTATACGACCACGTTCGCCATGATTGTCACGTTTCAATTTTGTTGCTTGCCATAGCGCTTTCGTGAGAATCCGAATCACTTCTTTCAGTTCGCTAACGGCGCCTTTCAAATCTTCTGATTTGCCTTCCATTTCTACTCTTCGCACATGATGTGTCTGTTGACTGGAAACAACCCTCGCCGTCTCATTCGCCAAAGCAAATGAAATTGTTTCCACAAATGTAGCTCTTTGTGAGGCAAATACCACATATCTAACGTCAGGATCGTTAATGCCCCTAACAAATGCCTCTATCTTAAATTGCTCTAAGAAAGTTTGGGGTTCTCCAGGATATGCCATCAACACCAAGCGTTCCACCTCGGTTGCGAAGTCCTGAAGTGTTTCATTATGCTTTTGCACTCGGCCTCTTAATTCCATGCGATATAAGTCCTTCTTGTGATCGCCACCATACTTGCGTTGTAACGCAGCCAGTATATCCTCGTAGTTGTTTCTGGCACTGACGGGAATGCTCTGAAGGACTTCTGCTGCGTTGCCTTTCAGTGCAAAAATTAGCTCTACTGCTTTGTCGTTGCTGTTCCACAAGTTCTTAATTGCGACCATTTCGAATTGGAATTTAAAAACGTCGAATGGGAGAGCTTGGGAGCTTTCAATGTACTAGAGCCTTCAGAAATTACTCGCACTGGACCCTCTTGCAACTGAAGTTCACTCATTTTCCTTTGCAATTCGCTTACATCATTTTTTAGTTCCCGTTCGACTTCCTCGAACTTATGTTCGACTTCTTCAATCTTCTGCCACATTTCCTCGAATTTCTGTTCGACCTTTCCGAATTGATCATTAACCTGTATCTCCATGTTATTCATAAAAAAAAAATGGTTTCCCATTACATCCCATGAAGGGACAGGGGAGAGCTTCTCACAATCACTGAGCTGTGCGCTTTCCAGTTTTCACTCACTGATTGGGACCTACAGTTTTACACCGATTCCGAACGGTATTTTGAGAAGCTTTTTCATGGCTAAATACTCGATAGTGTCGCCGTCACTATGCGAGGTGACCGTCGCCGAAAGAAATTTTAAGGTGGTCTCAGCAGGGATCGAACCCAGGATCTCATGTACAAGAGCCGCGCACACTACCACTGCACCACCGACGGCCATGTTATTCATAGCTTCTGAAATTTCATGTAGCTTGTCACTTGTGGCGTTTGATGTTTCCTGCATAATTCTACAATTTTCACCAAATTTCTCGTCCATAATTCTAGAATTCTCACCAAATTTCTTTTCAAGTTTTTCGTCCATAATTCTGGAATTATCGTCCAGCTTCGCGTTAATAATTCTAGAGTTTTAGTCCAATATTGCAAACTTTTCCATCATTGCCGCAAACATTGTAGAAACATATACATTACCTCCATTTCGTCTTTGCACTCGAACTGATATGTGTCAATATCGATGTTTCGGCGTTTAAATTCTTCTATTAATTGCCTCTGCAGCTCTACCTTATTACCAGCTGTCGGTTGATTTTTAGTTGTTCAACTTTGGGTTCTTCAAACTTCATCGTTGTCCTTAATTCGTAATCCCACTTCTGACACCAATGTTACGAATTTCCTTATTCGTCCTTTTTGCGTTGTTTTATTCCCAATAATAAAACAAGGTTCGTTTTAAATTAACTTCCTTTTAACTTCCTTTTATTTTACTTATATAGTACAACAGTTTACTTTATTTACACCACTTTAATAAGTCTTATGTTTTACTATCAATTCGAGTTGCTTACTTTACGGGGTTTAATCACAAACTGAACTCTCCATCCCAAAGACCTCCGCTATTTATACCAACTCACCATACTCAAATGAAGTTATATCTACTGAATTCAAGAACCTTCTAGCCGTTACTTATCTTTGTAGAATCATCTCGAATGGCGGAGAATTATCTTAACTGAGGCGAATTCGTCTCACTGGTTTAGCGAGCTGGTACGTTGTTACAATGCATACTTTGAGGCGCAGCACTAACCGCCTGTTATTTACATAATGTTAGTAGAGTCATTGAGAGCAAGCAAAAGCTTTACTTATTCGTTAACACTATTAAAAAGTACTTTTTCTATGAAATAGTACATTTTAATAGAAATATGATAAAAGAAATATGTGAAATTGATTATTATGGTGGATAGTTGGGAATACAGATAAAATTATTTATAATAAATAAATAAATAAAGAATAATTCGTTTCTAAATATTATTGTTTGGGAGAATTTACGCATATGTTTCTACGTAAGCATATGGTGGTTTGGGGGGAACACGTGAATGCTTCCACGTTATTATATGGATGTTTGGGATGAAGCACGCATATTTTTTCACGTAAAAGCATACATATTTGTCAGTAAACATGCTAATGTTTGCATTTAAATATACCTGAATTTGGGACTTGGAAACATATAAATGTTTGAAGTGCGTTCCAAACATATGCATGGTTCCTGCTGAATATGTTTGGGAAAATATGTTACAGAGGCCGTTTCTTTCAGCGTGTAGATTCATGTAAATAGTTTATTAAATTGTAGAAATTTTCTGTATTTTCTTCAATTTCCAAAAACCAAATAACAAAAACATCACACATTCTTAATCCGAATTGAGAAACTTAATTATTCAATTGAAATTTAAGAACAAGGGTCTCCAACTATAGGTATTGTAAATTTCTTTATGGGAACGTCAAAGCTTTTAAAGGTTAAAGTTCCAAACGTCACCCCCATTACCACTATCTCTAGTTTTTCTACAGTGAGAGCTAACTAACTGCTACAGCTGCTAGTTTGTATGAAACTTGAAATAAAACACTCTTGGTTCCAACTCTAACCAACTATTGTAATAATGGTATTTAGTGTATTTTGGAAAACAATTGTTTGGATGCACGTATGCTTAAACATGTGTGTCAGTTCGATGTAAGTTCTACGTAAATGGAGATTTTTATTATCTTACAATTGTTAAATAATAATCTAAAAGAAATAATTTCTTCGTTTATAACACAATGAAATCAGTGTCATTCATCTTGTACAGTGAGTGTTTGACTCCATCCCACGTACGACTGTATTACTTACTTACTTCCTTAGATGACCGCAAACAACCCAGAGGGGTAAAGGGCTTCACAAAATGAGGGCAATATCTGCTCCTACTTGCACGTTCTTCAGCTTCTCTCCTCCACTTGGTAACTCCAAACTCTCGCTGACAATATTCCACCAGGTCTTTCCAGCGATGTCTTGTTTTTTCCCATTATATCCCATGAAGGAATTGGGGAGAGCTGCTCACAACCAGTGAGCTGTGCGCTTTTTACTCCCAATCAGTGAGTATAAAACGTGAAAGCCACAGATCACTAGTTGTGAGATGATGCTCTCCCCAATGCCTTCATGGGATGTAATGGGAAACCGTTTTCCCTTTTTATAACGTTTGAGGGGTTTGTCAACAAATAGGCAGCTTTTATGTTTCTCATTCTCTTTTTGTACTTTCATTTCCATTAAGAACTGGTGGCAGAAGGCAAGTCCATTACACAGTGGTTTTGCAATCAGACGCTGACCAGAATGCAGTGTGCCGAAACTGGATATTAGTTTCTTTACTTTGAACCGCCGCTGGCCAATTCATTCATTTCTCCTTCAAAGGACAAAAGAATATTTCAGTGACACGGTTACCTATTTAACCTGAGACGCATCAGTGATCGCATAACCAATCAGGCTGCTCATTCGTTTCGTGTTCTCATATTAGCTAGTTACACTATGCAACAAAATAAAGTTTTTGCTTTGGGGGTGGACGATTCCTGCCCCAAAAATGTAGACCGCTGTGTGGCTACACTTTTTTTATGGGCGTGGCAAGTTTGCATTTTTTTATCCGATACTGTCCGAAATAAATTTAAAAATCAAGTATAAATATTGAATTGAGCGAATTCTTGTGATAATTTGACAGGGATTATTTTCGTAGAATATTCAAATGCTCTATTTCAAAGTTTCAAGGGTTCTATTCGTCCTTTGTTCAAAGAGTACCAAAAATGTACACTAAAATGAACAGCTACGAATCCAGAATGTTCCACGAATTTATTTCTCATTAAATTTCATTATGGGTCGTCATAGAAAAAATTCTCTATCTTTATTTCCAGACGTCCTTTTTGTCCCTTTTCGTAACAAGGTTAAGAAAACTGCACCAAAATAACTGGCAAAATATCCAAATGTTCTACCAGTTCATTGTGGAATAGATTTTACAAGAGTATTTCCCAGACGAGAATACTTCATCAATAATTTGCATATGTCCTTTTAGTCCTTTTTAAAAATTTAAGTCTTGAAATCTTAAAATTTAAATTATGCAATTTTATTCTGCAATCACAAGTTTGAATATGAAGTGGTGGCATCAATATTTTTTCTTCTCGACCGAGATGTTAGTTTATTATGTTCCACAATTCAAAAATGTAATTTTTTCATAAATACATCAATTCTGATATATTTTAACAAGCGGTTAGTGCCATTTTTGTTTTTACTTTTGCTGGAATTTTGTGACATTTTTTGAAAAGGGACTAAAGGGCATGTAAACAATAAAGACAAACTTCCTGAGCAATATATACATAGTTGTTGGACAATATATTTGTAGGAGATAGTGTGTTCAAAATAATCTATTTCAGATTTAAATTTAATGATTTCAAGATTTAAATTTTTAAAAATGGACTTAAAGGGCATATGCAAATTGAAGATTAACGATTCTCGTCTGGGAAATCCTCCAGTAAAATCTATTCCACAATAAGTTGGCAGTATATTTGGATATTTTGCCGGCTATTTTGGTGCAGTTTTCGTTTTCTTGACCTGGTTTCAAAAAAGCACAAAAAGGACGTCTGGAAATAAAGATAGAGAATTTTTTTCCAGGACGACCCATAATGAAATTTAATGAGAAATAAATTCGTGGAACATTCCATTTTAGTGTAAATTTTTGGTACTTTTTGAACAACGGACGAAAAGGACCCCATTAAATTTTGAAATAAAGCATTTTAATATTCTACGAAAATAATCCCTGTCAAATTTCATTTAAGACCTGCTATCACAAGAATTCGCTCAATTCAATATTTATACTTGATTTTTAAATTTATCTCGGACAGTATCGGATAATTTCCTTCCATATGTACCCAAGCATTCACATCACGGTAATTGTATACACCTTTTCAGCAGAAAATAGGTCCAGGCTTTTCTTATGAGGCCTTATTGCTGTGATCAGCATGAGGCCTTATTGCTGTGATCAATATTACTCTGCAGCCTTACGAACGAACTACATTAATTGTATTTGCCAGTTATCTGTAGGAAGCCGTTTGAATTTTATTGCTTAAAAGGACACCTATAGCTATCGAACTTTTTAGTATTTAATTACATACAAAAGAAAAATCATATAACGTAATCAACAGTTTTCAACAGATTTTCATTAAATTTCTCTTCAAATTGAAATGCTACTTTAACTCTCTTCTACTCTTTCTCCCCTTCTAGTAATGCGTGCAATTAATTTCAGGAAATTTCAATTTATTTGAGTTGAAATTTTTTCCGTAAATAATCAAGAGAAGTGTCATCTAATTCAATGTTTCTCTTCATTAAATTGAACTTAAGTTACTCCTTGCTATCGCACACTGCTTTGATCAGATTCCGCCTTCCCAATTACTATCCTGATTTTCCTGGATTTCATGTTCTCGCTTGTTGTTATTTCTACTTTTGCACGCAATAAATAACTCGTGAAAAAGTTTTCCAATTTAATGAAAAATTTGAAAAAAATAGAACAGGAAATACGAGCAAAATAGTAATAAGTAACAAATTGTTCTTGATTCCACTTAACTACATTTTGGACGAAAGCACCATAGGGGGCAAGAAGGTGCTGCTGGGAATCCACGGAATGGTGGCATTGCGAAATATTCTTCTTCTATCTTCTTCTATTTTCGTGGCATCTGCTACTTTGTAGTTCCAACATTTGTGCGCGTCTTTGTATCAATTGCACCGAAAAGGCTTAAATTTCATTTACGAATTTGATTGAAAGGTTGGCCTGAGTCAGCTCGTCGCATCATCACACACTGATTGCAGTGAAACGGAACTGAACTGAATTGAATTTTGGGAATTATTTATAATCTGAAATAATATGAAATAAACATCTTATACCTGTTGTGAAAGATCAAAGTAAGAAGGGCTTCCTGACTTCTTAATACTCGTGTGAATGAAATACACAACGTCCAATGGGTAATGACTGGGACATGACTATTTTCAATCATTTTCAGCTCTGTTAGGATGTCGTAGAAATTTCTATATTATTATTGTATATTATATTATATACATCTTATTGTGGTCAGTTTTCAGGTTACCAAAACTTATATACAGGGTGATTCAGGACGTTCCGAACAAATTTCTCCAGCGTATTCCTTGGCTCATTTCATGAAGAAAAGTCCACTAGGACCATGTCCGAAAATGCAATGGTGCGAAATGGCAGCGGGTTCAAAATTTTGGGATTGGCGTTCGTAGGGTAGTAGGGTAAAGTTGCTAACTTCTGAGCCAGTGGTCGGTTTTTGGGCTTGTTGGAAAGGTCTTTAAGAGGCCTATGCGCAAGTGGCAACTCTGAAATTTGGCAGCTGTCACATATTTTTATCCCTATTATTAAAATTGAAGCGCTTTACGAAAGAACAACGCATTATAATTGTAAAAACTGATTACAAAAATTTGGAGAGTTATGCTGAGACAGCTCGCAAAATTCGAAGAAATTTCAGTCGACAAAGTGCACCTAGTATTCGAAGTCAATCATTCGAAGAGTGGTCAAAAAAAATTTTAAGAGACTTCAACGGTTATGGGCAGTAAGACTCCTGTGCTTCAAGGTACCGGTCGGTCTTTTGAAAACATTGCTGCTGCAAACGAGAGTGTCGCCGAAACCCCGAAAACATCAACTCGGCATCGTTCTCAACAATTTCACATTTCACGAAGCACTACGCAGCGAATTTTGACAAAAGACCTCCATCTTTATGCGCACAAAATTCAGATTAGTCAGGAGCTCAAACCACCATGGAAAGGGCCTGCAATTCGATCAATGGGTAATGGAACAAAGTGAAGTCAATGCCAGTTTTTAAAAAAAAAATCATTTCCTCCCACGAAGCGCATTTCCATCGGAATGGCTTCTGAATACACAAAATTGTCGAATTCGGGCCTCAGAAAATCCGCGTGCAATCCATGATGCAATGGTGCAATGGTATTGTGCTCGGCTCTTGTGCATGAGAAAGTGAGTTCGATCCCTGCTCTGACCACCTTACATTTATTTCGACGCCGGTAACCTCGCTTAGTCACGGCGACACTATAAAGTAGATATATATGAAAAAGCATCTCAAAACACAGTTCGGAATCGGTGTCAAATTGTAGGTCCCAATCAGTGTGTGTAGAAATAGAACGCGCACAGCTTACTGGTTTGTGAGATGCTCTCCCTAAACTCTTCATGGGGTGTAACGGGACACCATTGATTTTTGTAATCCATGAGAAATAAATGCACCCACAACGAGCAACTGTCTGGTGCAGATTTTTGCCTTACTTTTTTAAAATTAAGGCCGAAATTACAGTGTCTATGAACGGCATTCGTTACAGGAACAGGATAACGGAGCTCTTGTGGCCTCAACTGGACGACATGTGTTTTCAGCAAGACGGCGCTACCTGCCACATCGCACATGAAACAATCGATTTCTTGCAGCAACGATCTCCACAAACAAATTATCTACAAAGGAAATACCTGTGTCTACAATTTATCCCAAATTTATACTTTCATGTCCTTGAATCGCAAAATATTATAATCTATAAATTAAGGAAGTTAATATCGCGACCCAATTAATATTCCATTTCAAATCAATATATCAAAAAAAAATCCTATATTTCAGTACAATTGACTGATATACTCGAATACACCATTTTGTAGCACCCACGTTAATCCTTTTCCTTGTTTTGTTATTCCATATTCCTTTGAAGAATTAATGCAATTTACTTAGATTTCTTCTGTCAGTTTTGTACACAGGAAGTGCTGGCAAATATTCACTCAAGCACAAAGTGACAGATAAGTGGAAAATGTTCTCAAAGTCATGTCAGTATACACGTTTGTATCGATATTAATATATCAATCAACATACTTCTGTGGTCATTCCAATTTCGTACACATCTGCAAGTATACAGTAAAAGGTCACTCAATTATAAACTGAATACAAAAAGTGGGTATTGGTTGGTTGGTTGGTTGCAAGACAGCACGCTGTCTAGGACACTTAGGCTAAAGAAGCCCATTGTGATACCTGCAGTTTCCTCCATAGCAACTATTGTCTAGTCGTCTAGCCCATTTGCCCCATTCAATGACTTTGTCTATAAAACCTACAGGAATATCCTGTAGGGCTACGGTGCTAACTAAATGTGTTCCGAATATCCTACTTCCCGGTCCTGCCAGAGCAAGGCAATCCAAGAGATAGTGGTTTCCGCATCCTCTTCCAAGCAGCATCTACAGAGAGTGGAGTTTCTATGTCCCAATCTTAGGGCGTGTTTTCCTACAAGACAATGTCCCGTAAGTGTTCCTATCATTGTGGATAACCTGCCTCTCGGCAAGTTAAGTAGTTTCCTAGTCGTCTTCCTGTCCACCTGTGGCCAGAGGGCCCTGGCTTGTTTGCAAGTTGAAGTAAGTCTCCACTTGTCCTTGAACATACTCTCGGCCCACTGCCTGATCTGCCAACGGCAGGTAGAGATTGCCATACTAACACCTTCTTTTGCCGGAAGAACCTGTGCCGTAGTGCCCTGTCCAGCTAACGCATCCGCTACGCAATTTCCTGGAATGTCGCTGTGTCCCCGTATCCAGATGAGCCTGATGTCAAAATACTCTGCCATCATCCTAATTGATGAGTGGCATTCTTTCACCGTCAGGGACGTACCAAACATGGCTTCCAGGGATTTTATAGCAGCCTGACTGTCTGTGTAGATACATATTCTCCGAAGGGTGGTGACACTACTGTTCAGTAGTTCAGGAACCTCCAATTTGGCGGTAATTTCCGCCTGAAATACACTACAGTGATCAGACAGCTTGAAGGAGATATATGTATACATTTAGGTCCGGTGAATGGACCTCATAGCCTACTTGCTCCACCTACTTTGATCCGACCGTGAAAAATCTGGTACTACTGGTGTCTCCTGCCAGTGACTTTTCCCAGGTCATCCTGTTCGGAATAGATGTCCTTAGATTTGTCGCTGGTAGAAGGTAGGGGATACAGTAGTCCGTTTTTACGGGAATAGAGTTGATCCGGTATAGTAATTCAGCGTGTCCGGAATGCACCGATATCAAAACGCCACAATCTTTGATTCTCACTAGGGATGTAGCGGCTGCCGATTCGGCCATGATATCAGAAGTACAGATGTTCAGGATAACACTAAGTGCATTATCTGACGTCGTGCCCATTGCCACACTAGCGCTAATCAGTGCTGATCTTTGAATTTTCATCAAGGAATTCATAATATATTTCTTTTGGAGGGATCTCCACCAAACTACGATGCCATAGAGAAGTATTGGTCTGACTATTGCCGTATAAATCCACATGGTGATCTTAGGAGACAGTTCGCAGCGGTTTCCTATCGCCTCTTTACAGCAATAAAGGGCAACAGACGCCTTTTTCGCCCTCTCCTCCACATTCGGTTTCCAAGACAGTTTTCTGTCGAGAATTATTCCCAGATACTTGATATTGTCCGTCAAGAGTAATTGCAGCCCATTAACTGACGGTAGTTCAAATGCGGGTATTTTATATTTTTGAGAGAACATGATAATCTCGGTTTTAAGTGGGTTAAGTGATAGTCCGTTGTTAGAGGAACAGTTCGAAATTAGACTAAGCAGGCTGGTTGTACGAATGCTAATTGAAGTTTCTACCCGTACAGATGGTAGCAATATCATCGGCATAGCCAAGGGCCTGGCATTCGGCTGTGTCCCATTCAAGAATCAGTTCATTGATAGAAGTTAACCATAATAGTGGAGACAGAACTCCCCACTGCGGTGTCCCCTTGTTAACGTTCCTAGCAATTGTAGCACCACCCCATTCAGCTTTGACGGATCTATCTACCAGAGGCTTCCCAATTAGGTGTGTCACTAAGCTGTCGACTCCTGGATTCTGTAACGACCTAAGAATCGCCGAAGGTTGAATGTTATTGAAGGCTCCCTCGATGTCCCGGAAGGTCCCCAGAGCGAAGACCTTATCCTCAAGAGAGTTTTCTATTATGCTGACTATAGAGTGGAGTGCCGTCTCAGTTGACCTGCCCTTTATATAGGCATGCTGAGAACTCGATGGTAAAGGGTTTTTCAATAAGAGCACTACAAAAGTTTTTTTAAATAAAACAAAACCGGTTTTAGATACCAATGAAATTCTTTATTCCTGTGAAAGTACGTTCGATGCCATTATGTATGGAACTCGATTTCTTTTGCATGGCCACCACGGGCACGCTTGCAGAAGTCCAGACGCTGAACCCAATTTTTGACGGGTTTCAAGCATAAATCGGCCGATACTGCTGCAATTTCACGTTCGATATTCCTACGAAGTTCATCAATCGTCGCTGGCTTGTTGGCATAGGCTATAGACTTGACGTAGCCCCACAGGAAATAATCTAACGGCGTCAAATCGCACGACCGAGGCGGCCAATCGACTGGGCCATTTCGTGAGATAACACGTTCACCAAACTTGGTTTCCAATAAATTGATTGTGGCATTCGCTGTGTGGCTTGTGGCGCCGTCCTGTTGGAACCACATGTCCTCCAAGTACATATTATCCAATTGGGGCCAAAAATATTCGGTTATCATTGAACGGTAGCGATTTGCATTCACAGTAATGTGCCGGTTTTGATCATCACGGAAGAAGTACGGCCCAGTGACGCCGCCGGCCCATAAACGGCACCAAACCGTAATTTTCTCGAGATGCAATGATGACTCATGGATTACGTGTGGATTGCTGTCTGACCAATAACCCATATTTTGATTATTGATGAAGCCGTTCAGCCAGAAATGAGCCTCATCGCTGAAGATGATTTCCCGATGAAAATCCGAATCATTTTCAAGTTGGTGCTCAGCCCAATTCACGAACATACGAAGCTTATGGTGGTCAAGCGGCTGCAGTTCTTGCGTCAATTTGATCTTGTAAGGATGTAGGCCAAGATCTTTTCGCAAAATTCGCCACAACGACGTCACAGAGATGCCCAACGCTTGAGGACGACGTGTGAGAGACACATTTGGGCTTTCTTGAACTGAAGCCTCAGCGGCAGCAATATTCTCGACACTACGGGCACTTCTCTGTCTCACTGGCACGGGAACATTTTGTACTGTGCCTGTGGATTCAAATTTATCCACTAGGCGCTCAATTGTTGATCTGGTACGACGATTATGACGACCATAAATTGGACGTAGCGCTCTTAAAGTTGGGGCCACTGACTCCAAATTTCGGTAGTAAATTTTAATAATTTCGACTCGTTGTTAGCTCGTATATCTTTCCATGATGAAATGGCAAACCTTACTGAAGAGAAATGTGTCAAAATGGCGGGAAAAAATATGGCGTCGTTTGCTGTCCCTATCGATTTACTTTTGTAGCGTCTCTGTTGAAAAACCCTTTAGATTCTATGGAAGATTACTTCAAGCATGAATATCCAGTAACCTTTCAAATGTCTTAAGAACAAAGGATGATAGACAGATTGGTCTAAAATCCTTTGGTTTGACATGAGAGTATTTACCCGCTTTCGGAACGAAACCCACTTTGGTTTGCTTCCATGCCTTACAACATAAATATTTCTGTTATTTTTTCATGTCTTTGGTAGCGATTTTATTAGATGTTCTTGTTCCTTAGATAAATGGTTGAAGTCCTCACTACATCCATCCTCGGCGCATGTCTCTCTACCGGTGTAAAAAAGGGCTTTCTCTCACTGAACTTCAAACATGTTGCTTGCATGCAATACTTCAGTGTTGTGCTGTTGCTCCTTTTTTTTTGGACATCGAACATGTTGTGTTTTTATATGATTCTCTAGGGACAACAATCAACCACAAGTACCTGCAACCAAACTTGAAAATGTAAGCCGAGTGACACGAACTAAATGAAAACAAAGTTGCAACGTCCTTAGGAAGGCAGTCGTTAAACGATTACCAACGCGGCTACAACGTGTCAACGGAAAAGTAACAAATGTAAAGAACGGTAACGGAAACGGAAACAAATATTGTACATTACAATTGATAGATATACGTTAAACGGCAATAAAGTGAAAATGAAAACAAACGAAGGAATGTCTAAACAAAGAAAATGTTGAAGGGGAGTAATTACAAAAAAATAATTGAAGAATATATTAGATGAAAGAGAAAGGTGTCTAAGTGTTGCATAGAAAGTGTTAACCTTAAGTTGTGTACTCGTTTACACGTGGCTTGCCAAAGGCGTAATGTTAACACAGTGTATCGGATATGCAAAGTGCATGTATGTATGTGTGTGTGCGGTTACAAATGTGTGTGTGTGTGTGAAACAAAGAACAAAACGCAAACTGTGTTGTGTATTTTTTTTTTTGATTCTTTTTATAGTAACATCATTGTAGCTCGACAAGTGTGTGCTTGAGTGTAGCTGTGTGTGTGTGTTAGAGTGTAAAGATCTCTTGCTGACCTAAAAACGCTAAGTAATGTTCATTTTCTAACGAAGAGAAAAACAAATCACTTTTGCATTTAAATGCTAAAGGATAATTGTGCACCACATTTGGTTTCCTTTAACGATATAAAGTTTAAATTTTTATATTTTTGTTTTTTTTTTTGTGTGTTTTCCTTTTTATATTCGCTAAATACGTTTGCTCTCAATTTCAAATCGTGTTTTAGTACAATAAATAAAAAGAAATTTCTAATGTCCCCTGATGACATTTGCGAAAATTCTAATGGCTGCAGTAAAACCACAAAATGCTTTGAATAACAAACTTAACCCGAAATGGTCAATTTGTGGTTATGATTATTACACAGAGAGAATTTAAAACAGAATGAGAAAAAAACAATGAAAGGATTTTGATATCCTTACCGTATCATTTGTAATGATTGCATTTAATATTAATGTAAGGAATAACATTGAAACATGTGCTGGATATTAAATTGAAGATATTAAATATGTTGACAAAAATTTCCAACATAATCTGGGGAAATAAAAAAAATGGTTTTCCACTACATCCTAAGAAGGGACTGGGGGATAGCTTCTCACAATCAGTGAGCTGTGCGCTTTCTAGTTTTACACTCATCGATTACAGTTTTACGACGATTCCGAACGTTATTTCGAGAAGCTTTTTTCATGGCTAATTCCTCGATAGTGTAGCCATCACTAAGCGAGGTGACCGTCGTCGATAGAAAATGCAGGGTTGGTTACATCAGAGATCAAATCCACGTTCTTATGTACAAGAGCCGCGCGCAGACTAGCTATTGCACCACCGACGGCCACATTGGGGAAATTAGTATTTATTAATTTGGAATTGGACAATTCTAATGTATTAAATTACACGATGCTATAGATAAAATAAACTTATGAAGATTTTGACACCACTTCCAATTGAAATTTAAAAAATATCAATTTAAATTTGACAATATCAATTGAAATTTGAAAATAATATTTTAAATTTAAAAAAACATCAAATCTCAAATCGAACTTTTAAATTTCAGTTGAAGTATTTAAAACTTCAAGTACCGTCGCTTCCGAGCGGTATTTTGAGAAGCTTTTTTCATGGCTAAGTACTCGATAGTGTCGCCGTCACTAAGCGCGGTGACCGTCGTCGATAGAAAATGCAAGGTGGTTAGAGCAGGGATCAAGCCCATGTTCTCATGTACAAAAGCTTCGCAGACTAGTCATTGCACCACCGACGGCCACATGGGGAAAATTAGTATTTATTAATTTTTAGTTTATTACATTACACGATGCAATAGATAAAATAAACTTACGAAGATTTTGAACCCATTTCCGATCGAAATTTAAAAAATATTAATTTAAGTTCATGCCCAGAACATAAAGAGCGTCTGATTCATCAATATCCACACCGTCCATAGACAATGACGACACACCTGGGTCAGCAATACGTTTATGCGACAACAAACAACACTGGGTCTTACTCGCATTAAAATCTACTCTATTCCTTCGACCCCATTCAACAATGGACACCAGATCGCGGTCGAGTGTTTCATTCATCGTCCGGCGTTTGACTTCAATCTCTTGAAGACTTGGCCTACGATCGAATGAATAAGAATGGCAGAGGTTACTGTCATCGGCAAAAGAGTAGATTGGATTCACAGTCTGACCCAGGAGATCGTCAATGAAAATAAGAAAAAGAGAAGGAGAAAGAACAGAGCCCTGTGGTACACCTGCAGTCAATGTATGCTCGTCGGATGAAACCCCATCTACAGCAACTCGTATAGTGCGATCTCTGAGAAAACTCGATATAAATCGAGTGAAGTTATCACCGACACTAAAAGCAGCGAGCTTTTACAAGAGTGCATCGTGCCATACTCTGTCAAAGGCCTTGGAAATATCTAGAGCCACCACCTTACTCTCACCAAGCCGGTGGATGGATCGACTCCACTGTTCCGAAAGGAACGCCATCAGGTCTCTAGTAGATCTCATTCTACGGTAGCCATACTGCCGATCATTAAGAAGGTCATTGGACTCAAGATACTTCACTAGATGGTGGTTAACCATGCTCTCCAGAACCTTCGAGAGCGCAGAACAAATTGCAATTGGGCGGTAATTTGCAGAGTTACTTGCATCACCTTTTTTAGGGATTGGCTGGAGATTAGCAATCTTCCAACGCGCCGGGAAGTCTCCGGCACGGTATGCAAGGTTGAAAAGATTGCGCAGTGGACACGCCAGTGTCGAAGAGCACCTACTCAAGACCAGTGCAGATATGCCATCCGGGCCCGGGGATTTACCTACGACGAGATTCGCAAGAACCTTTTTAACTCCTCTTGTACGTGGGCTCGATCCCGCTTAGTGGCGGCGACACTATCGAGTACTTAGCCATGAAAAAACTTCTCAAAATACCGTTCGGAACCGGTGCAGATGTGTAGGTCCCAAACTGTGAGTGCAAAACTAGAAAGCCCACAGCTCACTGGTTGTTGGAAGCTCTCCCTAATCCCTTTATGGGATGTAACGGGAAACAATTTTTGTTTTAATTTTAGAGTCATTTACTGAAACTTAAAAGACATTAATTGAATTTTGAAGCACATCAATTGAAATTTCAAATACATCGATTGAAATTTCAAATACATCAATTCAATCAGACCTTTTTCATTAAATTGGCACCATCTTCTTTGTACTCAATCGTGCGGCAGCGAATGTTACAGTATGAAATTGGGCAACAGATCAGCTATTCGGACTATGTAAAGGGTTTTTCAACAGAGACGCTACAAAAGTAAATCGATAGGGACAGGAAACGGCGCCATATTTATTCCCGCTCTTTTGAAATTTCTCTTCAGTAAGGTTTGCCATTTCATCATGGAAAGATATACGAGCCAACAACGAGTCGAAATTATTAAAATTTACTACCAAAATTCGGAGTCAGTGGCCTCAACTTTAAGAGCGCTACCTCCAATTTATGGTCGTCATAATCATCCTACCAGTTCAACAATTGAGCGTCTAGTGGAAAAATTTGAATCCACAGGCACAGTACAAAATGTTCCCGTGCCAGTGAGACAAAGAAGTGCCCGTAGTGTCGGGAATATTGCTGCCGCTCAGGCTTCAGTTCAAGAAAGCCCAAATGTGTCTCTCACACGTCGTTCTCAAGCGTTGGGCATCTCTGTGACGCCGTTGTGGCGAATTTTGCGAAAAGATCTTGGCCTACATCCTTACAAAATCAAATTGACGCAAGAACTGACGCCGCTTGATCACCATAAGCGTCGTATGTTCGTGAATTAGGCTGAGCAACAACTTGAAAATGATTCGGATTTTCATCGGAAAATCATCTTCAGCGATGAGGCTCATTTCTGGCTGAATGGTTTCGTCAATAAGCAAAATATGCGTTATTGGTCAGACAGCAATCCACACGTAATCCATGAGTCGTCATTGCATCCCGGAAAAATTACGGTTTGATGCGGTTTATGGGCCGGCGGCGTCATTGGGCCGTACTTCTTCCGTGATGATCAAAACCGGCACATTACTGTGAATGCGAATCGCTACCGTTCAATGATAACCGAATATTTTTGGCCCCAATTGGATAATATGGACTTGGAGGATATGTGGTTCCAACAGGACGGCGCCACAAGCCACACAGCGAATGTCACGATCAATTTATTGAAAACCAAGTTTGGTGAACGTGTTATCTCACGAAATGACCCAGTCGATTGGCCGCCTCGGTCGTGCGATTTGACGCCGTTAGATTATTTCCTGTGGGGCTACGTCAAGTCTATGGTCTATGCCAACAAGCCAGCGACGATTGATGAACTTCGTAGGAATATCGAACGTGAAATTGCAGCAGTATCGGCTGATTCATGCTGGAAAACCGTCGAAAATTGGGTTCAGGGTCTGGACTTCTGCAAGCGTGCCCGTGGTGGCCATGAAAAAGAAATCGAGTTCCATACATAATGGCATCGAACGTACTTTCACAGGAATAAAGAATTTCATTGGTATCTAAAACCGGTTTTGTTTTGTAGCGCTCTTATTGAAAACCCCTTTATTACTTTCATTGAAGGCTTTTGAAGCAGAAAAGTTATATTGTGCCAAAATAAAAATATTCTCAAAACCGATAGTTGTGAAATATTTAGTACAAGCGAACTTTACTTGGTATAACAAAATTTGGCTGCCATATCGTAGCCACCCAATCAATCACTCTTTTCAATATGGAAAGTCGGAATGTAATATCTTTAAAACTGAATGAGATACAGTTCAAACAGTTCGAATAAAGAGATCAAAATTTGTCGCTTTTCAATGTTAGAGAAAAGTGCGTATTTCTTAAACCAAACAAATTTTAATTTTTTGCGCGCATTTTGAAGAATTAAGGCAAAATGTGCTAAAAAAAATTAATGAGTGTACGAACTCATGGGCGATGTGTTAACTAAGTAATACGTACCTTTTAGTCACACGGTTCCTGTTCGATTTCTATGAACACATTACTAAATGTCACACGGTTCCTATTCGATTTCTATGAACACATTACTAAATGTAACATTGGAAAATAAAATATTCATTTGATGTACATGGACGTTCTTGTTGCGATTGGTCTTGTGGCTGCTATTGACGTTGTTGAAGAACTAAAGAATCCTGAATCGTTTTTATTAAAAATTAAAAATTTGAATTTTAACAGCAAAATAAATATAATGCATCATATAACCGTTGAATGAGCAAGAACGAATTTACTGGCAAAGCTTGAAATATATAGATGCACATTGAAGTATATTGCTAAAATTATATACTGAAATATTGCAAAAATATAATATTATAATGAAAGTGTCAATATACTTTATTGTGTTTGAAAATTTTCAAACTCTTTTAAACATTAATAAAATCATTTAATAAGTATTGGTCAAGGTTTATACGATGCCCATAATGCAGTTAATTCCAAAAGCCATTATACGAAATGTACTTACTTCCATTATACATAAAATTTAGTATAAAATTGTTTTGTTGTGGTTCGAAATCGCTTTTTCTTCTTTTCATGCTGAAGGCTCTTTTGCTATTTCACTTTCTTTTTTCTTACATCTGCTTTAAGATTAGATGTAATATTTTTAAAATAAATAAAGAAATATTTAGCTCGCTGAAATAATTGTTTTTGGTTTGTCATAAACAGAGCGACAACAAAAAGTATTGACTAGTATAGAGAGCTTATTGCACTCTATTTCCGCTCTGATGTAGAGCATAAACTACTCTTATTCTGTTTATAGAATATTTCAATATTAATGCACCATTTGGACAATGTTATTACATAAAACAATACAAAAAGCATGAATGTTTCAAAAGGCACCAATGTTTCACATCAAAATTATGAATGGACCAAGTTATGGCAAAAAGAGAATAAGACGTTTTGAATCATTCGCCAGATGTCGCCAGTGCCTTTGAGTCTTACAATTCTTTCCATGAGTTCTCTATACTATTCAATACTCTTTGGCGACGACGGCCTGCTTGTTTGTTCGCTGCCGCTTCATCAATACCATCATACTTATTTTCAATCACAGACTATTGTTGTACAACAACCACGTATGTGACGCTAACGCTGTGTGTTGTTTGCATGTGTTCACTTTGATAGATTGCCCTACCCGTACCTATAGATGTTAACACATCAAAAAAAAAGACAGATCACGGCATACGACAAATGACCGAAACGTCACTTAGAAATCATATCACTCGAATTGGAAAACCATAATTGATAATTATGTAATAGCACATTTTTGGACTTTTTTTATAAATTGCTCAAAAAAAGTTCTTTAGTTAAGAAACCACTATTGTCATCATTTTTTTTTTATATCTCAAGATGTCTAGCTTTCATTTCCATTTTAAAATTCTACAATCGGTAACAAATTGCAAAAGATACAGGCTGTTGAATATGAAATATTTAGTGCTTTAAATAAGTGAACCGGAGTGTGTATTCTTGTGGCCGAAATGTTTCTTCGTTTATGAAAGCTGCTGAAAACACAACGTGGCAGACGACAAACAAACAAAAAAACTATCATATCTTCAATTCATGTAAGCGATGGCCGCAAACATACACATGGTCCCTGCTATGTGTCGCTAGAGCCGTTAATTTTTCAACGTGTATAACCCATTGTTGCTAGATTTTTGGTATAATACCATCAGGGCCCGGAGTTGCTAGATTTTTTTTACTTCCAAGTTGTTTGAGTCTTTTCGCTTGCCATTTAATCCTTTCACAGAAATATTCCACTTCAAGTCCTTAATGAAGATGGTAACACGAGTTAGCTAAATGTTACAAATTCCACAGAAGCGGTGGCATTAACAGTATAATTTACCCAATTTCATGTAATAAAGGATACTGTGTAGGCAACTTGTAGTCATGGCTGTTAATACTGTTATAAACAACAAACTGAAGGAAGTTTATGGTACTTAAAAGACTACCATGTTGGCTGATGGGAAAGGCTCGCAATAACTTCCACGAAAATAAATAGATTATTTTCTATAGAATAACTATAAGACTAAGAATTGTAAGAACCATCAAATTTTGAAATCTACGAGTTGTCTAGATAGTTTTAAATAATTGTCATACTAAATTGTAAAAATGTTAAAGTACACATGGCTAATTTGATACTCCACGTGCCCTAAAGTGATAAGAATCCCAAAAGTAATTTAATAAAACTCTACGGAACCTAATCCTGCTTGAGCAAATACCCTTTACGAACATTAACACTCATCAAAGCTCCAAAACAAAATAAATTTCAAAATCCTTTCATTGTTAAAATGTTTGTCCAAAGTATTATATTTATTTGAAATACAAAAATATTTCAAAAAAGAAAAATACTTAATATTAAATTTATCCCATCACACAGGTGCAAATATAATATTTCATTGACACACAATCGACTCCTTCAAGCCTCTTCTTATGTGTAGGAGTTCAATATCTAAAATAATTTTATTATAAGAGGATTAAATTATGTATTAGCGGCACACAAATACATACAAGTCAAAACGCCACAACCAATATAATACCAACAAAAAAAATCGCTTTGAAAAAAGAAAAAGGAAACGCCAAACTTTGCTGTTTGTTATCCTCGGTACCCGGCAATCCAGTGAGCGTGTGTCGGTTTGTTTGTGTGCGTGAGAGTGTTGGTGAGATGTTAACGAAATGTTATATTGATCCTTATGCGAAAGTGCTAACAAAGTGATTTCGTAAATGGCTGTGATATAAAAGTGATATCAGCCAACAGCAACAGCAAAACATTCATATTAGCAGTAGCAACAATAACAACACCGCCATTAATAACAACATCATTATCCTGTGAACATATATCATATTTCCGTTCATAGGCCATGTCTTAAGCTGTATCTGTTGAACAACACATGTGGAAGTTCGTAAGAGGTAAGTTCATCTTTGAATGCTTTCATTTTCTTGCCTGAAAATGAGTGACTCTTTCCATAATCCTGATTGCTATTAATATCTTTAAATCACTTGAGGGTTATTGTATATTACAAAAATGTTACAATATGTTTTGTTGTACACATTCGCAAGGATACAAGTGTATTAAGTTTACACGCCTACCAGTACCGTACGCAGGATTTTGTTCCGGGGGGGGGGGGGACAAACGTGTAATTTTGGTTGCAAAATAGTACAACAGTCAAAAATCATTATATTCTATCTATAGTTCTTTGGATACAAATATAATAGTTCTTTGGATACAAATATAACGTGTCTTTGGAGCTCGTCGCAAATATAATATACTTGTGTGCAAACACATTGTGTTTGCTATTAATTATTACACGTTTGAGACGCAATGATTAATATGTTACAATATATGGGTTTGCTACCCAAATATATATGGGTTTGTGATACAAAAACATCTGTGTTTTTTGCACTGTTTATGCTCTCTCGAGAGCAAGAGTATAAAAGAGAGACAACGAGAGAGTCTATATTGCAAGTGTGTATCGGTATTTTTGCATTTTTCTCTCAGTCAGTGATACACAAATATTAGTCGTCAATGCTGCATCGGACAGAGGATATCAAAAGCGGTTGTTCAGTGAAAAAAGAATAAACAAAGGCTCGGACGGTTAAATGGTTTGTGGTGTGATGCTTTGGTTTTGTGTATGTGTTTCGTATACAGACATATGTATGTATGCGTGCTACCAACGTGAGAAACGATTTTGAGGAAGGAAACTGGGAAGGACAACTACGTGATTTATAAATTTGGATTTATATTGATAAAATTAATTATAATAAATAATACAAATATATTGACTTCAAAGAATAATTGGTTTCAAATTATTGTTATATTTTGGGAGGAAATACGCACATGATTCCACATAAGTATATGGAGGTTTGGGGAAACACACGAATATAGATGATTGGGATGGAGAACGCATGTGGAGACGTAAACGCATTCATGTTTGCCGGTAAACACGGTACTGTTTGCATTTAAATAGAAGTGTGTTTGGGACTAGAAGTGTGTAAATAGAAGTGTGTAATATAGAAGTGTGTTTTGGGAAGTCTGTTTTGAAGTCTGTTCCAAACATATACATGGTTCCTGCAGAATATGTTTGGAAGAATATTGTTACGAATTTCCTTATTCGTCCATTTTGCGTTGTTCTATTCCCAAAAATAAAACAAGGTTAGTTTTCAATTACGATAATTACAACGGTTTAACTTCCTTTTATTTTACTTATATAGTACAACAGTTTACTTTATTTATAACACTTTAACAAGTTTTAAATTTTACTATCAATTCGCGTTGCTTACTTTACGGGGTTTAATCACAAATTGAACTCTCCATTCCAAAGACCTCCGCTATTTATACCAACTCACCATACTCAAATGAAGGTAGATCTAGCGAATTCAAGAACCTTCTAGACATTGCTTATCTTTGTAGAACAATCTCGAAGGTCGGAGAGTTATCTTTACTGAGGTGAATTCATGCTACTGGTTTAGCGAGCTGGTACGTTGTTACAATGCACACTTTCAGGCGCAGCACTAACCGCCTGTTATTTACATACTGTTAGTAGAGTCATTAACAGTAAGCAAAAGCTTTTACTTATTCGTAACAATATGTTACAGAGACCATTTTTTCAGCGTACACCGTTGTTAAAGGCTTTCACTCAAACTCAAATGATCCTGGTACAACTCGCAAAATCCTCATGTTCATTAAATGCCAAACATTTTTCATATAATCCTGAAGCTCGAATTTGATTTTGAATTTACAAAAGTTGGAGGTATACGAAGAACAGGGTGGGGCAAAACCATCACCTATTTTTGTTTCGCTAAAACGGCTTTATTCTCAATGGATGTCACAGTCGTTTGGTATCAACTGTTGGCCCACCTGAATTTTGTATGGACACATTATCAAGTCCAACGTCAAAATGCAGCGCAGGGAAAGCCTGCGAAATGTGCAATTGTTCAGCGCTATGACACCCAGGATTCTGCGCCATAAAGCCCCATTCCTCTCCATAAAGGTTGTATGCGAGTCTGATATAGTTGGATCTTCATTTTTCGAGAGAGGGTCTTATCTCTGAAGTGTTTGCTTAGCCCGATATAACAAATGTTGGGAACCACAATTCTCCGTTTGATTTCCAGGCTGACTTTATTAAATAAATAAATAAATAGTTTCCCGTTACATCCCATGAGGGGATTAGGGAGAGCTTCTGACAACCAGTGAGCTGTGCGCGTTCTAGTTTTACACTCACTAATTGCGATCTACAGTTTTATACCGGTTCCGAACGGTATTTTGAGAAGCCTTTTCATGGCTGAATACTTAATAGTGTCCCCGTCACTAAGCGAGGGGACCGCCGTCGAAAGAAATTTAGGGTGGGCAGAGCAGGGATCGAATCCACGTTGTCGAAACCATTACTTTTGTCTTATCCTCGTTTACTGTCAAACCCACTTTTGCTGATTCCTTCTCAATTCTCGAAAATACTCCAGTAATTTCTCAATTAATATATTGAAAAGATCGCATGGTAGGATGTCGCCATGCCAGCGGCCTCCATGCATACTAACTGGTTCGGTGAGATCATTACCAATCTTTACTGAGGATTTCGTGTCGATCTGTGTCGTTCTACAAAGGCGTGACAGCTTCTCAGGAATACCACGCTCCGACATAGCTTCGTAAAATTTCCCCTATGTCGGGCTATCTAAGGTAGCCTTATAATCTACAAAGACGTAGTAGGTATCTCATTTGGTTCCCGTGGGAATTCTCCCGAATTTGTCGTAATGTCAATATCTGGTCGATAGTTGGCTTTCCAGGCCCAAACTCACACTGATAAGTCCGATCAGGTTTGAAACAATTGGCTTTAGTCTTTTGTACAATACGCTCGAGAGGACCTTGTATACGATGGACGTACGGCTTATTCCACAATTGTTCAAATGTGTACTCGGGTCGCCTTTTTTGAAAACAGGACACCGTATGCTAAGATTCCAAACGTAGTGCACGCATTGGTCTAGGCAGATTTTGCATATAAGCTGATGCATGCACCTTCACACCTCATATCCGCCAGCCTTCAACAACTCAGCCCGTTGTCCATCAGCAGCAGCGACTTTGTTGTTCTTAAGCAGGTAAATTGTAGTTCTAACTTCGCTTGGGCTACGAGGGGGGCAGATTCTATTCACTTCACTTCATGCTTAACGAATATTAAAACCAAACTGGCATACACTGCCATTTGCAAAAATAACAACACCTTCCAATAGGGTGATACTTATTGTCCAAACTTGTAACACGTGATTTTTTTTGCTGTGTGGTTTGACAGCAATTCCGTACGGTATTTTGATAGGCTTTATTGTGGCTAAATACTCGATAGTGACGCCGCCACTAAGCGAGGTGACCGCCGCCGAAAAAAATGTAGGATGGTCAAAGCAGGAATCGAAAGGTGCGCACTCTAACCATTTTGCCACCGATGGCCACATGATCACGAGTTAAACGCTAGTTTGATATCTACCGCCTTTAATCCGAAATTCCCCAAATAAGCGCATCCTATACTTTATCTGTCTATCTTTATCCGTTTGGTCAGGGCGCTGATGAATCACCCAATCACCCCATCACAAAGTCAGTAATTTATATTTATATTATAATTTACAATAACAATTTCACTGTTCATATAATACGTGCATGACGTGGTCAATATACAGGAGCATTAACCGTGGTAGTGGGAATTGCAAGGACTCGCATAAGGTATGTCAGGAGTGGTTAGCTTGAAGGAGCTTATAATTTATGGATCTAAATCACATCACCTTATGAGTGCAGGAATGAGGCTAATTAAATGAGAGCACAGTAGCCAAATTACAATTAGGACCACATTATATTATGGCCAGTATAAACTGGGAAATTAATCGTATTAAAAACCCACACTTCGGCCAATGCTTCATAATCACATGGAGTGGACTTTGATGTATATGTGGTAAAACATGGAGCATGAGTAACTTGACCAACTTGTGGTGACCAGAAGTCCGACGAACAATGGGAAAAAACTGAATTTAAATTTTAATTAACAACTTTTATAAAAAATACATGTTTTTAGTTGAAACGAAACCAAAAGTGGCATGGTTAAGTATGAGTAATATTAATTTTTTTGAGGATATGGTACAACGTTGAGTATGAGTAATATGTAATTCATTTAAATCATATTAAGTATCAAATGTTTAGGCAGCTCACAAAAGAGCCATTCTTCAAAAGTCTTAAAATGAACTACGAAATATGTAATGCAAGCCATGATGTATGTAATGGAAAATTCCTGGACCGAAAAATAATTTAACACGGAAAAACTTTTTACAAAATATTTATTAAACAATGTTAACTCGAAAATGGAAAAACTAGAATGAACATATATTTTTTTACAACTGAAGTATTTCTCTATGTATGTAGAATATTTATGTTGAAGTATATATTATTAAAACATATAAGGATAAACTTAAAGAGTAGAAGAAAGCAATAGCCACTGCAGAAACACGATCCTGCTCAAAGTTATGTGGATCGATGGAGAACATGAAGGATACAGCTAGACTGAGCAAAATAAAGACCAAGGGACACCCTAATCCCACCTACGTAAGGAGGGATGACGGCACATGGACAAATAGTTCAGCTCAATCGCTAGAGATACCCCTGAAAACACACTTCCCGAGCTTCCAGGGAGTTGCGAACATTATCACCCCAATACTCAAATACTAACAATATAGAGGATATAATCAGTCCAGACTGGATATCCTGGGATATCAATAGCTGTTCGCAATATAAATCTCCGGGACCAGATGGTATTATAGCAAAAATGCTGCAAAGTGCGGAGGTCATAATTATATCGCGGCTCAGGATCATATTCCGATCTTGCCTGACTCTTAACTACTTTCCAAGGAGTTGGTGCCAAGTAAGAGTGGTTTTCATTCCGCAGACGGTCAGACGCAGTCATGAGAACGCAAAGGATTTCAGACAGATCAGCCTCTCATCGTTTCTTTTAAAAACGCTTGAAAGGCTAATTGACGAATACATCCGCAAGAAAATGGAGCTGGAGCCAAGTAAGAGTGGTTTTCATTACCAAGACGGCCAGACGCAGTCATGAGAACGCAAAGGATTTCAGACAGATCAGCCTCTCATCGTTTCTTTTAAAAACGCTTGAAAGGCTAATTGACGAATACATCCGTACGAAAATGGATGGATCGTTTAAAATATCATTCAGCTTACATTCATATCTAAAAGGCCGCTCAACCGATACAGCCCTACACGAAGTCGTCAGAACTAGTAGGAGGTCCTTAGAATACAAACAATATACCGTCGCAGCCTTCTTGGATATAGAGGGCTCTTTCAATAATGTGAGCTTAGCGGCTATTGAAGAATCACTTGAAGATCTTGGCTTGAAAACATTCTTCATGAGTTGGATAGTGACAATGATACAAAGCAGAATTATTAACGCCTCTATGGACAACAGCGAGTCATCAAAGCGAGTGAATAGGGGAAGTCATCAGGGTAGAGTCATCTCTCCCCTACTTTTGTTACTTTTGAACAACAAAATACTACTGAAACTGGACAATATGAGGATCAAACCCGTGGCGTGTGCGGATGACGTGGTAATGATGTTGTCTGGTTTGTTCCCATCCGTGTTGAGCAAAATCATGAATGGAGCCTTGAAATCACCTAAAGACTGGGCCACTGGGAATGAATCCAGGGAAAGCTGAGGTCATGCTTTTTACCACGAAGATCAAGATACCAAAGTTTAATCCTACTCGGCAAAGTGGAATAGAGATTCCACTATCAACTCACGCCAAGTACTTGGGAGTGACTCTAGACCCTAAACTACCCTGGGAGCGTAATATAAAGCACCGCGCACATAAAGCAACCGTTGCGTACTACGCTTGTCGGGAAATGTTCGAAAGCCGATGGGGTCTCCGACCGAAAATGGTGCTATGAATGTATACTAGTGTCATCAGACCTATACTCTCCTACTGAGCATTGGTATTGTAGCCTGTCGTGGGTAAGACGTCCACCATAAAACTGTTGTATAGAGTACAGAGATCAGCTTGCATCGGCATAACAGGGGCAAGGAGGACGTGTTCAGCTGATGCACTTAATGCAGTGCCTCATATTATACCAATTGCCTTTCACATAACAGCTAGTGCGGCCTGGAATGCTACCCGAATAAATGCTCTTGGAATCTGGAAGTGCAACGCATATGGACATGCGAGAATACTACAGACAATTCTAAGATAACTCAATATAACCACCGAGTACTTCACCCCTCATTGCCGTTCGATAACCTATTCCATGTTAGGTTTCCCAGAAGAATAGAGTGGAATAAAGGGGAACCACTAACAGGTTTTAACACCAAAGTATTTACGGACGGATCCAAAATGGAATGTGGAACCAGCTCAGGTGTGCAATTTATCATTGAAACTCCCAGATAAATGCAGCGTTTTCCAAGCGGAGGTACTGGCCATTAGGGAACCCTGCGCCGAACTTATACTACAACGGAGAACAGAGCGCATTGGAATATTTTTAAATAGCCAGGAGGCTATCCTATCACTTAAATCTATCAACAATGCATCGACACTTATTAGTCAATGTAGGGAAAAACTTGTGGAGCTACATCGTCTGGCCAATGCGGTTCTTACTTGGAGACCAGGCCACAAAGGTCTTCTAGGGAACCAAAGGGTAGACGAACTAGCCAGGGCAGGATTCCTTCATCCGAACTCTATATATTGTATCAGTCGCTACGCATATAGGGTCGGTCAAAAGAGGTATTTTCATGCATTACCTTGAACTAGTAAAGGCCAGATGAGATAGGACGGAAACGTATCGCATATCATGTACATGGGCAGAATATTATATTCACCGGACTAATCCCTGATTGGCCAAAATTGGTGGAACATATCAAGGCTAATTGCCATGCTAACTGGGCACTGGCCTATTGATAATCACGAAATATGACTGAATCTGTCATACAATGACCACTGCTGTGCCTGTGAAGACGCAGACGAGGAGGATATGGTGTAAAATCTTCTTTGCAGTTAAACGGCTCTAATGAATAGACGCCTAAAGACTATAGGTCGTCCCTTCCTACATAACCTCACTGAGATACACGTGATAGATCTATGGGATCTAAAGAGGTATCTCCGATTAACAGGTTGGATATAGACACTGTATATTAGACTGTCCGGAGTGATGTGGTATGTAAAATGGTGTCTCTGGGCACTAATTTATGCTAAATAGTATCTTTAGCAACCACATGAACCAGCCAACCACCAACCAACCATGTAATCTCATTCAATACACAAACTAGGAAAAAAATAGCCCAGTCATCAAAAAAGCTATACAACGGAAAAATACAACTCTGTGATATAGATTTAAATAAATAATAATTGTGTTTATCTTTAACGATTTTATCCAAAAGGCAGCAAAATACTGAAGAATAAAATAATTTAAAAAATGACCAAACGCTAGAATATTTTGATTTCAAATAGAATGTATCTTTTTTACAAAAAAAAATTATATCTTTAGGTTCTTTTTGTAAGAATAATTATTATATTTTCCCGAAAAGATCCTTTAAAGAGAGATACTTCTTCTATTAAAAGGTAATGTTTTAAGAAAAGGTACCATTTCTAAGAAGAAGTACTTTCTGTAAGAATTTTTTTCACAAAGAAGTACTTTTTTTAAGAACAAGTACTTTTTATAAAAGTGGTACTCATTTTAGGAAAATTTAAATTTTTTAAGAAAATTTACTTATTTTCAGAAGGGTTACTTAACTCAAGAAAAGGAAACAAAAGTTATTGTTGTATTTTTAAGAAAATGTAGTATTAAGAAAATGAACTTTTGTAAGAAAAGGAATTTTTTTAAGAAATGTGATTGTTTTTTAGAATTGTTCTTTTTTCAAGAATAGGTAAATTTTTAAGAGTTGTTACTTATGTCTAGAAAAGTTATTTTGTTTCACAAAAAAGATAGTCTTTAAAGAAAATTTAGTTTTTTTAGGAAAGGCAATTTGTTGTAAGAAAATGTACCTTTTTTATAAAACGTACTTATTTAAAAATACTTTTTTTAAGAAAAGGTACTTTTTGTAAGGAAATTTTCTTTTTTTAAGCAAATGTACTTCTTTAAGATAAGCTATTGTTTTAAGAAAAGGTACTTTGTTTACGAATATGAATAGGTATTTTTTTGAGAAAATTTACTTTTTTAAGAAAACGCATTTATTTAAGAAAATTTTCTTTTTTTAAACTTTTTTCACTTTGGCTTTTCGAAATTTACTTTTTATTGGGTTCAAACCAACAATATATACTTAATATTGGTTGCAGGCTCCACCCAGAAAACTTTCCATTAAACAAGAAATTTCCCAACATGTGTGAGACATCTAGTTAATTTCTTCTCTATTGTCCAAGCCGTTAGTCTAGACACAAACCAAAGCAAAAGTACCCAATATAGTTGATACTAGTGGGTTGTAGACTAATAGTGTTAAAACAAAAGTTGTTTAATTTTTTTCGACATTTAGCCCCCATCGCTCAACGTGCGATAAGGAACTTCGTTCCAAAAGGTTTCATAAAAACTGACTGTTCGAATAAAGCGAAACTAGGGTTTTACAAAATACCAGCTTTGTGGGTCCTCTAGTTTTAAGTCAATCAATTAGTTTTCAGATTTTTCTTCCGTCATCTCGAATCCGTCATTTTGAATTTTAAAATTTTGACTTTATATTTATGTTTCTATAAAGCCGATGTTTAAAAGTTTCAGACAAATATCTGTTCAATTCTACGGGATATAATTATATTAAATATCTCCTGGTACACTACGAGCGATCAACTTTTGTGTTAATGTAATGATTTCACAGTGCAACATGAAAAAATATTTATAATCATAAACGGACAGCACTGCGTGGCAAAAAGCCAAAAAACGAACCGTATCTCCCAGTTTTGCCCAAAGTGATGCACTTTGTTTTTATGGGCTTTAAAAGAGTTTGGGTAATTTTTGCGAAAACGTGATCATGTCGTCAGGCTCATATCTTGCAAACAGTTCAGAAATTTGATTTAGTCTCTGAGGGAAAGTTGTAGCTCTTATTATAAAGAACAAAAATTGTGAACATATAAAATCAAACAAACTTCATTTTCAAGGTTAAAATCGCAAAAAACTTAAAAAATTTATTTTTTACACTTTTCCCCCTGTTCAGGTCCATAGGTAGCAAACCGTTAAAACTGCCTGCTCGAATAAAGCGAAACCAGGGTTTTAAAAAATACCAGCTTTGTGGGTCCTCTAGTTTTAAGTCAATCAATTAGTTTTCAGATCTTTCTTCAGTCATCTCGAATCCGTCATTTTGAATTTTAAAATTTTGACTTTATATTTGCGTTTCTATAAACCCGATGTTTAAAGGCTTCAGACAAATATCTGTTCAATTCTACGGGATATAATTATATTAAATATCACTTCTGGTACACTAAGAGCGAACAACTTTTGTGTTAACGTAATGATTTCACAGTGCAACATGAAAAAATATTTATAATCATAAACGGACAGCACTGCGTGACAAAAAACCAAAAAAACGACCAGTATCTCCCAGTTTTGCCCAAAGTGATGCACTTTGTTTTTATGGGCTCCCAAAGAGTTTGGGCCTCGGTGTAATTTTTGCCAAAAAGTGGTAATTTTGTCATTCTCATATCTTGCAAACAGTTTGGAAATTTGATTTAGTCTCTGAGGGAAAGTTGTAGCTCTTATTATAAAGAACAAAAATTGTGAACATATAAAATCAAACAAACTTCATTTTCAAGGTCAAAATCGCAAAAAATTTAAAAAAGTCTATTTTTTACCCTTTTCCCCCTGTTCAGGTCCATAGGGAGCAAACCGTTAAAAATTCAAGGACATAATCCACTACACGAATCTACCTTAGATCTCAGCAAACAACTTTCTAAAATATATGAACTTCCTAGGAATGATTCTTAACAAAGTTTAGGTAGCGCTTATGTAGCGTTTAGGTAGCCGCAAAAGTGCAAAATGTCCGAAAAATTTTTTAATTTCACTGTGTGGAATTTTTGTTAAGTTATGGAAATATAACCATATACCGACACCACTGCGCGATAAAATACCCGTGTCTACCTCGGTGTCATTCTTGCAAAAAAGTGATCATTTTGTCAGGCTCATATCTTGCAAATAGTTTGGAATTTTGATTTAGCTCTTGCCATAAGGAACAAAAATTGTGAACATATAAAATCAAAAAAACTTCGTCTACAAGGTCAAAATCGCAAAAACTTTAAAAAATTAGATTTGTTTACCTTTTTTCTCTGTTCAGGTCCGTAGGAAGCAAACCGTTCTAAATTCAAAGAAACAACCAACCACAAAAATGTGCCCAAGATCTCAATAAACAACTTTGTAGAACATATGAACTTCCTAGAAATGATTCTTAACACCGTTTATTTCAACATTGAGATACAATGCTATCTCACAGACCGCAGCAGCACAGTCGAAGCTGTAAGCTCAGTACACGCAACAAGGGACGCAGCACACAATATACATAAGAATCATTGCTAAAAATTTAATTTCTATGAAGTTCATATGTTCTAGAAAGTTGTTTATTGAGATCTTAGGTACATTTTTGTAGTTGATTGTTTACTTGAATTTTGAACTATTTGCTACTTATGGGCCTGATCAGGGGAAAAAAAGAAAACAAATCTAATTTTTTAAAGTTTTTTGCGATTTTGATCTTGAAGATGAAGTTTTTTTTGATTTTATATGTTCAAAATTTCTATTCTTTATGACAAGAGCTACAACTTTCCCTCAGAGAGTAAATCAAAATTAAAAACGGTTTGCAAGATATGAGCCTGACAAAATTATCACTTTTCTGCAAAAATGACACCGAGGCCCCAAATCTTTGGGGCCCATAAAGTGGTGCATGACTGGACAAGACTGGGAGACACGGGTCCTTTCTTTTTTGGTCTTTTATCACGTAATGGTGTCCGTATATGGTTACATTTCCATGGCTTAAAAATTTACACACAGTGTAATAAAAGGGTATGTTCAATTTAGAACCAATATTTATGTCCTTATTAAGTAAATTTTTCGCTATAAAAACGAGAAAAAAAAAGTTTCTTAAAAAGGTGACTGTTCGCACAAAGCGAAACCCGGATTTTAGAAAATAGCGGCTTTGTGGGCCCCCTAATTTTAAATCAATCAATTAGTTTTTAGATATTTATTACGACATCTTCGATCCGTCATTTTTAGTTTTTAAATTTTGACTATATATTTATTTTTAGCGTTTCTATAAATAAACTCGATGTTTAAAAATTTCAAATATCCATTCAATTCTATGGGATTTTATTATATTCAATTTCTCCTGGTACACTAAGACCGAACAACTTTTGTGTTAATATAATGACTTCCATCACATGGATAACAGTTCGCGAAATGTTATGTGTTCCACAGTTTGTATTGTTGCAATCATCTTGTCCACACGGCTAAGAGTCTCATTAGATTTTAAAATAGCGAAGAATATACATGAACTAAACTGCGACTATTCTGAATAACACACAATTCGACCCTCAGCGCAGATATACTAAATAGTTAAATATATTTAATATTAATATAATAACTCTAGATCATTATAAATCTCAAATATGATATTCAGTGTGTGACAGACATTTAAAGCGAAACAATTTCGAATTGTATCAAAATTGTATTGAATTGTATTGAATTGTATCGAATTGTATCGTGAGATATTTGATTTTTTTTTATAAAATAAAATATATTTTGTTAAGGCCGATGAAATAATGAAAATCATTCCAAAATAAAATATATGTATCATGCAAGTTTTAATAAAACCAAAAGAATATAAATTAAATTAATATTTATTATCTATAGATATGAAAAAAACTAGCACTTTCCATCGTCCATTGATATATGAAAAATATATATGGGCAGACTCGAATTGCGGCATTTCCTTAAAGGAAATTGTTGCAATCTAATATTACAATTCGCAGTGATATGAATATTCTAAACCTATTCTGAGATTCAATTACGAGAGAATTCAAAAGAATATATAATAATATCCTACAAATATTTTAAATAATATTATTAACACATCAAGAAATATAGTATTGAAATATTCAAGCATTTTCCTTCCTTTTCTCAATAAAGTTCTCTATAAAATATATATAAGTATAGTATATACACATATATACACATGTACTATGTATATGTTTTTATACTATTTTCCCTTCCTTCAATATTTATTTGATTTCGTTGTTTGTTGGCTTCATTTGCTGTTTGCAATTTATGGTTTCTGTTTATATTCACTACGTTCATTAGAATAGCTCGAATTTTGGTGATTTGATCTTAGTAAATCACAAAAATCAGTGAGTATAAAACAAGACCACGCACAGCTCGCTGGTTGTGAAAAGTTCTCATGCACAAGAGCCTCGCACACAGCCATCACAATGCCCAACAAAACTGTGAAGATAATTTTCCAAATATAAAATTTATATTTTTAATACTAATATTTGAATATTATCAAACCTCCATCACTTCCTTTATCCTCCACCGCAATTTCTAAACATAGAATAACTTTCAATCATACCTTAATAAATATCCTGATACACAACTTGTTTGACTTTGAATTTGTAACAAAGAAAATTTGTATAAAGAGCCACCCTAATATTCATATCCTGACAAAACATTCGTATATGAAATATTTTTTTATTACTTTATTTGCTTTTGGACAAAATGCCTGAAAACACAAATTGAGTCAGTGTAACTAAAATTGTTTACACTGTCATTGTTCAAATAGAATAACAGGAAATTTGATGGAAAAAAGGCAATGCGTTGAGTTTATTCTTCAAATTTGAATGACAAACTTATTCCATACATGGGAGTAATTAATAAGCTGCGAATGTTAAATTTGTTAGTGTTTAGGTTTTTTGTGTAGATTCAACAGTTCTCAATAGATTAGGTTAGGCTAGGTTGAGATAGTGGAGTCAAAATAGTTATAGAACGATGCGACGAAGCACGAGAGGTCAAAGTACTGCTGATCATACGACAAAGCCACTGAACTTAAACGCAGTGAGCTCTCTTGAGTGTCGGAAGTACCTCAGCTTTTCCATCTTAGATTCGGTTGAAGTTAACACAAGCGAATGCTTACAAAAAATCATTTGTGACAACTGAACTTTGCGATTACCATAACCTCATTCCATTTTAAATTCGGTTGACGGAACCGAATTCTTCCGGGCTTGACAAACTCTAGTTTCTGTTACGGCCAATTCGGCTATCCTAACAAAATAATCCTTTAGGGGCTTATTAGATGATTAATAAACAATCAGTCTGAGAACTTTCGGTTTCAATTCCTTTTTAGATTCGGTTGCAGCAACCGAACTTACTCGGTGGTAGTAACCTCCAAATTCAGTTACACCCAATTTGATTGCCACACCTCAATATTTATTTGGAGCATTTAAAGTGTGTCCCGGTAAAAGTGCACGACCCAAAATTTTGTGGCATTTTTCCTGTACAAGTGTCAGCTGTGGAATGTGACAGCTGCCGCCCTACAATATTTGTAGACAATAATCGTAGATAACAGCAGTCATATTTTAGAGCTACCACTTGCACAGAAGAAAATACCACAAAATGTAGGTTGTTCTCTTTTAATGGGAAACACTTTATACGCCCCACAGAAACATTTGGTTCGAACACAATCAAATTGGTCGTAACCAAATTAAAATGTTGCTACCATCGAAAGAATTCGGTTTCTGCAACCGAATCTAAAATGAAATGTGGCTCTACGCAAAGGAAGATCGCGTTATCATCGTAATAAAAATTAGATAAATTTGGGAAGATTCGTGGAACTATCGGTCATGGAAGAGTTCACCTAATGTGTCAACAATTTGGAGGCTGATCAAACAATTTAAAGAAAAATTGGGCTGATATAAAGAGTAAGTGTCGAAAATATTGATGCTGGAAACAAGATTGTCTCCAAAACCCCGGGAATATAAATTCAGCGTTGTTGACAATGACCTACAATTTCACGAACCACCACTCAGAAAATTTTGAGGAAAGACATCCATCCATCTTCATCCGTACAGGATTCAATTCACACAGGAGCTCAAAACAGCAAGCCATACACAGCGTCGGCAGTTCATTCAATGGGTGACGGAGCAAAGCAGATTTTTTCGAAACAAATCATCGCATGTGATGCATGAGAAACAAACTCATCAACAATGACCATCTGTCTGGTGCGGATCTTAGTCAGGCGGGGTGACTGGAGAATAAGAATTAATGTAAATACAGTGAATGTCCTGCGGCCTCAATAGTATGGTACGGATCGGGACTGCATATGGTTTCAGCAGGAATAAACAATCATTTTATTGGAGCAACGATTTCCACACCGAATCAGTTTCCGACATTCTCATGTCAACTAGACATCAATATCATGCAAATAAACCACAAACAATTCCAGAGTTGAAGGCCGGTATCCAACGCGTCATTGGTATGATAGAGCCACATTTTTGTCACAGTATCCAGGAACATTTCATGAAACGGGCAAGCTCATTGTGCCAAATCTTTCATTCCATAGTTTATCGGAACAAGTCTGCTATACAATGCAAAAAATATATCACTTTACTTTTATTGACCATTTTACAACCTCATGAGGTCAGACGTCTTACAAATTTCAACATATTCTTCCAAGTGGCTACATCCTTCGCCTTTCCTCGCCAGTTGGTAACACCAAGGCTGCGGAGGGATTCTTCTGCCTAGTCTTTCCAGTCTAGTCATGGTCGTCCTCTTTTCCTTAGTCCATCAGGTACGTTATCGAAACGTACGTGGAAACGTGGAAAATCTTCATCCATTCTCACAACATGGCCTAGCCAACGCAATTGGCCTAATTTGATTCACCTAGCTATGTCCACGTCAGAATATAGATTATATAGCTCTTGGTTCCAGCGACGTCGGTACTCGCCATTTTCCCTAACAGGTGAAATTTTCCCCTTACAGAGTATTTTTCTCTCGTATACACCCAGGTGTTTTTCATCCGCTTACGATATGACCCAAGTTTTGGAGCCATATGTCAAGACAGGTAAAATGTGAATCTGATATAGCTGGACTTTTGTCCGTCGAGAGAGGGCTTTGTTCCTAAAATACTTGCTGAGCCCAAAATACCATCTAGTTGCAAGCACAATTCTCCGATCTATCTCCAGGCAGACGTTGTTTTCCTTGTTCACGGTGGATCCAAGGTAGACAAATTCATCTACCACTTCAAAATTAAATCAAATCAAAACCAATCAACGTTCAAGTGCGGACCAAGTCGAGAGGTATCTCTAGTCGTTGACACCATCAATTTTGTCTTGCCCTCATTAGCAGCAAGACCACCTTTGCTGATACCTCTTCGATTCTTGAAAATACTGCAGTAACCTCTCGCAAATTTCGCCCAATGATGTCTATGTCGTCAGCATACGCCAGCTACATATGGCTTTTCGTGTTAGTGTTCTTCTTCGTATTTTCCGCAGCTTTTCTCATTATTATCTCGATTAAGATATTGAAGACATTGCACGAAAGTGTGTTACCTTGTCTCACTCCTCGCTTGGTACGGAATGGTTCGGTGAGATCTCTCTCCACCTTCACTGCTGATTTGGGGTATCCACGTCAGAATATAGACTATATAGCTCTGCGTTCCATCGACGTCGGTAATAGCCGTTTTCTCTAACAGGACCATATATTCTACGGAGAATTTTTCTCTCGTAAACTCCCAGGTGTTTTTCATCCGCTTGCGATATGACCCAAGTTTCGGAGCCATATGTCAAGACAGGTAAAATGAGAGTCTGATATAGCTGGACTTTTGTCCGTCGAGAGAGGGCTTTGTTCCTAAACTGCTTGCTGAGCCCAAAATATCATCTATTTGCAAGCACAATTCTCCTATCTATCTCCAGGCTGACGTTGTTGTCCTTGTTCACGGCGGATCCAAGGTAGACAAATTCATCTCCCACTTCAAAATTAAATCAGTTGTCAACGTTCAAGTGCGGACCAAGTCGAGAGGTTCTCTAGTCGTTGACACCATCAATTTTGTCATTAACAGCAAGACCCACCTTCGCTGATTCCTTTTCGACTCTTGCAAATTTCGCCCAATGATGTCTATGTCATCAGCATACGCCAGCAACATATTGCTTTTCGTGTTAATGATCTTGTTCGTATTACCTGCAGACTTTCTCATCATTATCTCCATTAAGATGTTGAAGAGATTGCACGAAAGTGTGTCGCCTTGTCTAAGTCCTCGCTTGGTACAGAATGGTTTAGTGAGGTCTTTCCCCACTTTCACTGCTGATTTAGTGTTGGTCAGCGTCATCCTACAGAGGCGAATCAGTTTTGCCGGAATACCAAGTTCAGACATAGCTTCCTACAGTTTTCCCCGTATGAGGCTATCGAAAGCAGCTTTGTAATCGACAAAGAGGTGGTATGCATCGATTTGCTTTTCGAGGGTCTTTTCCAGGATCTGGCGCAGCGTGAATATTTGGTCAGTCGTGAATATGCATAATCTAAAACCACACTTATAAGGCTCAAATGAGGTTTTCAATAATTGCCTTTATTCATTCACATAATACGCTCGACAAGACCTTATACGCAATGGATAAAAGACTGATACCGCGATAGTTGGAACAAACACACGGATCACCTTTTTTGAATACAGGACATAATACACTGAGACCCCAATCGTCGGGCATAGATTCCCCCAGCATTATACCGCATAACAGTTGATGTATGTGGGCTATCAGTCCTTCGCCACCTGCCCTAAAAAGTTCAGCGGGTAGACCATCCGCACCAGCGGCTTTATTATCCTTCAGGCGGGAGATCGCCGTTCTAATCTCGTCTTGGTTGGGGGGGAACAATCTACACTATCTCCCACAATCATTACCTCCTGATCTTCAGTGGAAGATTCTGAGTGGAGTAGTGCTGAAAAGTGGTATCTCCACATTTTGAGCACACACTGCTTCTCAGTCACCAGATTCCCATTCTCGTCCTTGCAGGAGGGCAGCCCATTATTAGGCCCGTTACTCAATCTTCTTACCCTCTGGAAAAACTTTCGGGATTCACCATTCATTCTGCACATTCCGGTTTTATCACTCTCTCTCTGCTCCCACTGTCATTTTTGCGCCTAAATAGTTAGTTTTCCTCCCTTCTCAGATTCTTGTACCGCTCACTCGCAGCACGCGTTGTAACTGACTGTTTCGTTGCCATACGTGCAGCGTCTTTTTCATCAGTTGCAATTCGACATTCTTCGTCGTACCATGGCTTATCTTTCTGCGGTTTTTGATAGCCAAGTTCAGTCTTTGCACCGGTTTCCAAAGAATGCGAGATGTGCTTCCACTGCGTATCTGGATCTTCGGGAGGGGGGTATTCTGCTCTAGCAGGAGAGTGAGCCTCTGTCGATAGGAAATTGATATCTCCGGTATTTATAAGTTCTCAATATCTAGCTTTTCCTGTGTTCGGCTTCATACGTTTTTCGCTCTGCTCAGTCTTGTGCGAACTTTCGCAGCCACCAGGTATTGATCCGAGTCGATATTGGCACCTCTAATCACACGTACATCCATTACACTAGAAGGTTGTCTGCCATCTATTCCAAGAGATTAATCTAGTTCTTCGTTCTCTGATCAGGAGAAATCCAGATCACCTTATGTATGTGCGGTTCCCCTCTTAGGGTGACAATAAAGACCCCGAAAACATAATCAAAACGAACCTCATGTTAATCCCTGAGTTATCTGGAGCCCTAGTGTGCTGTGGGTGTGGTGTGGTTGTGGACGGACTGCCGCTGTCACCAGGCGAAGTAATTACGGTTGCAACTAGTTACCTGGAGCCCTAGTGCGCTGTGGGTGCTGGTGTGGATGTGGCCGGACTGCCGCTGTCAGCAGGCGAAGTAGTTATGGTTGCCGGAATTGGTGCAGTAGCGGTTGATGGTGGATGGTGATATTGGCGGTGGAGCCACTTAAATTGGTGACACCAGGCTGCATTTCTCATCCTAGGGCGACAAGAAATACCCCGAACACAAACTCAAAACGAACCCGCAGTTGATTGTTTTCTTTATTTATGAAAGCCGCGAAGAAGCATCAGACAACCCCGATGCCACTCGCTCTACTTGACGGCGTCGGCCAGTGACACACGGTGGCGCTTTTGATTAACTGTTAGGGACTATTTGCTTTGCTGCTTCTTTAGGAATTTGTCAGTGCTATACATCTTATCCGGCCGTCGGTGGTGCAATGGTTAGTGTGCGCGCCTCTTGTACAGGAGATCTTGGGTTCGATCCCTGCTCCGACCACCTTAAAACGTTCGACGACGGTCACCTCGCTTAGTGACGGCGACACTATCAAGTATTTAGCCATGAGAAAGCTTCTCAAAAAACCGTTAGGAACCGGTGTAAAACTGTAGGTCCCTATCAGTGAGTGTTAAAACTAGAACGCGCACAGCTCACTAGTTCGTGAGAATCTCTCCCTAATCCCTTCATGGGATGTAACGGGAAACCGTTTTTTATAGTTCTTCTCTATTTATGCCCACCAGACAATAGATCTCCATTAGCAGACTCTTCTACAGTCAGTGTGTCATCTTATAGACGAGGCTTCATCTTAAGGCTAATACTCTTCTGCCAAGGAACCAGCAGTTGTATACTTGTTGTTCCACTCTTCCCTCGAATTTAGTCGCCAATCTAGGATTCCAAATAGTGCATGTTTATAATACTTCCCAGGAAAGCTGAAACCTTCGTCTTCCTTCTAAAACAGTGGTACATTCATGTTGTATTTGGGATTATGTTCAGACTTCTTGTGTGTAATCAATTATATGATAGTGGGTACATGAGAAATTGAGTGCGATCCCTCCCCTGACCTCCTATATTTTATTCGATGACGGTCAGCTCACTTAATGACGGCGATACTATATAACTAGTAATAAGGCAAGAAAAAGCTTCCCAAAAATTTCATTCGGAACCAATGTAAAACTGTAGGTTCCAATCAGTGGTTGTGTAACTGCAAAGCGCACAGCTCACTGATTGTGAAAGCTCTACCCCTGCCCATCAGATAATTTATATACTTTGTTCAATACTTCGATCCAGGATAATTCCCATGTAGCATATTTACTTTATCGGGAAGCAAGACCTGTCAAAAGTGGCGATCTTTGTCTTTATTATGCCTGCTTCAATTATTGTTCTATTCGGGTAGACGCTTAATCTTTATCCCGGTTTACGCTTAATCTTCCTGTTTGTAACGAGTTATACGATAGTTTGTGTCCCTCTTATGATTTGGGAGTTTGAGACTATTTGATGAATTTTCCAACTCGAAATAATTAACAGAATCTAAATTGTACTTCCCTATAAATTACATTGGAAAATAAAAAATAATAGTTTTTTTGTATACACCGGGCAATGCTGAACATCAAATGACTCGCTTTGTTTGGCCATAGCAACAACAACCAAACACACAACATCACACATACTTTGTCCGAAGTAGCTGACGTATTAGTATGTCACCATAACGTCGACTGCGCAAGCCCATGCGCTCCGTTCAACAACAGCAACAGACACATGTACAGACATACATTATTATGTTAATACATACGCTATAGACACAATTACGTTTGCCTCACCCCTGCCACACCACTCTTTCATTGTTCTCTTGCTCGCTCATTTTTGTTTAACACGTCATTATTCTCCTTCGCAGTCGCAGAAAATCTGGTTTTAGCAGCAGCATAAAATCTGGTTTTAGCAGCAGCATAAAATCTGACTTTGATAGATTTATTCCCTATACGCCGCTATAGATGTTAACACATCAAAAAGTTTTGCCAGACATACCACCCTCGTTAAAACTTGGTTCCTAAGGTCTCATTAATATAATGGAATTACATTTAAAAATGTTTTATATTTTCTTGTTATAACATTAATCGTCCTGTTTTCTTGTGTCCTTTATTGAAAGGTTCCCTCTCAGCTTTTTTTGGAACCTGTCGCTCCTGGTAAATAACCATTGTATTCGTCCTATTCTCCTTGCCTGTTATAAAATTAGTTTATTGTTTGTCGAGGCACTTTTGCCCCAGTTTTAAATGACATGAAGCGTAATTTATCATGGCTGGAATATGGGAAACAATGATGGACGACAAGAAAATGTTAAGTCACAAAAAGGACAATGACTCTCGTCAATAATCTATCTACATTCTCATCGTGTTTCAAGGATTACAATCACAAATTTTAGACGTAAATATTGATAAAAAGAAAGTCACCAATTAATATTGTATTAAATGGTCAAGTATTCGAAGAATAATTTATAAAATATTAATGTATGTCATTGTACGTGAACGATATGTATCTCCCTGAACTTCTAATAAATCTTCTACCACATGCTTGTCACCTCTTCATTTTAAAGCTATTAAACATCCTTTGATTGGATACGAATGAAAAGATGACCAGATTATAACTAATTCAATGATGAATGAACACCAAAGGACAAAGCTGATTCAGCTGTCACTATCTGAAACTGAGAAAGCCAGACCAAAAGGAGAGCAAATCAAAGCAAATAGCAAACAGGGCAACAAGCACCGCAATCAGTGGTCAATCACTATAGTTTGGTGGTAAACCCACTTAGTAGATACCACTTCAAATCAGGCACACAGTAAATAGTTCGCTTCATGAGAAAGTGGGTACGATGGGGTTCATATGCAATGATGGAATTGATGCCGCAAAAAGTGATGTTTGTATGAGGGCGTTTAAATTGAGATGATGTCCTTTAATTGGAAGCATCATTTTGTAATTGAAACGATATCATTAGAAAAGGGGATTCCAACGCGAATATTGTTAAAAAATTAATTGATTTAGGTTTTGAAGTTGCCTTTACGCCAATTAACCGCAGACTCGACTACCTTTGGATTTATAATGGCAACTAAGTGCAATTTCAAAATATAATATATAGGAAGAAAATGATATTCAAAACTGTTTTAAACTGACTAGGATGTAAACGAAAATTTTGGGGCAAATGTATTCAAATTTTGAAAGCTTTAAAGAATTAAAATAGAAGCTTTTACTAGTGATGTACTACACTCCAATTGTATTACATTATGCCAAATTAAAATGAACAAAATTCTTGTGTAAAAATTAACAAAAGAAAACAATATCAGTCTAGGTGCAGTAGCGGCCTTGAAGTGGCTCAAGTTAGTTTTTCCCCCCTACATGTTGTTTAAATATCTGACGCAAAAAAACAAAGTCAAACAGATTTAGCTCATTTATTTTATATTAGTTAACATTTCGATGTAGACAAATCTAAAAACAACTGTATACTAAAATTTTTATTTATTTTATTTCAAATGTAGAGCTTTGATTTTTCATTGACGCCTTGGTGTTTGATTCACCGAAATCTTAAAGCATTAGCTTACGATGACATCAGTCAAATATGCACGCTGACATAAATATTGCAGGAACCATATACAAGTTTGCAAGTATTGTTTTCTTGAATTGACGATCTGCTGCTTTATGTTTCTTTATTGGTCTGCCACGTTTTTGTTTTCATCAGTTTTCAAGAAACAAATCCACATTTGGGTCACAACTACATATACTATAAAGTTTTAATTATTCCAAACATGTTATATTGAATACCAAACACAATGTGTTTGGACACAAGTATTTTATATTTACTACAAGCTACAAACACGTTATATTCGCATCCAAACAGCAAAATAAGACAACATTTTCAGCGTGCGGTTGTGATTGTCAGCTTGAAAAACTTTTCCGGGAGAGAAATTAAAGAATTACCCATCTATTTTCCAACGACAACTTACTCACTGTATGCATGTAAGTAGAATATTTTTTAGGCTTAGTCCCTTGTTAGTCAAGAGTCGATTCGCAAACGTTTCCATAGACTGAAATAAATGAAACGAAATGAAACAATGTCCAACTCTAATATGAACATGTATTTTTTAGCCAAATACAACCCTGATTGACATGACTGTTAGTGAAAATTGAACATGTATTCCTTCGCTTCGTAAGTGCTACGAGGGCGGTCCCAATACTAGCCGACATAACGTATAATTTAGATGGTGCCAGTAGTTTGAAAAAAAAGTCAATGAGTGTTCGATGTGTTAACACTAGTGTATCCAAAAAAAACCGGGTTTTCAAAAATATCGTTTTTCGGTTTCTTCGAATATCGCGATTTTAGCGTAACCGATTTTCGGTTAAACCGAGGCGTATAAACCGACTAATAACCGGTTTCGGTTTTTATGACAAAATCGTAAACTATGCCTTTTATTGACGTCGTTTATTATTAATTCAATCTTTTTGAATTTTGAAATCGACTACCGAGTAGATAGTGCAATAGCATGTCAAAATACCGCTCGGAACCGGTGTAAAACTGCAGGTCCCAATCGGAGTGTATAAGCGTATGCCTTCATGGTGTGTGACGGGAAACTAAAGTGTGGGCCATGTATAATTTCGCATATAATTTGTCTAAAATAGACACAATTTGTCATTGCATTGTCCATTGTTTGGGCCTCTTTTTCGTGTTTCAAGAGTTCAGAGAAATCGGGATTGTGTGCGTAACACCTATCTTTCACGGCGCTCCAGAGATAATAGTCTAACGGGTTCAAACCGCAGCTGCGAGGCGGCCAATGGACTTCACAATTTCGGCTGATTATGCTGTTTTCGAACACAGTGCGCAAAAGATCGATTGTATCATAACTTCACCCATGTCATCCTCTTCAACTTTTTGGAACAATTGCTTGCTCATTTTCGAAGAAAAATGGAACTATGATGCCGACATTCCAAAAACCTCTCCAAACCTTACACTCGTTGTCGATGTATCGCCTTCTCCTCGACGACGTGTGGATCTTCCGAGCCCCAAATGCAACAGTTTTGTTCGTTAACGTAGTCCCAAGGTTGAAAATGAGCTTCATCGGAAAAATAATTTGTCGGTTAAAAAAAAAAAACTGAAACCGCATCGGATGTCCACGAGGCTTCGGTTCTTGGACTATTTTAAAGAAGTGCAACAAATGATCAATTGCTGCCAACGGCGGCGAGTTGATGTTGATGGTTGTCCCTGCACAATTTCAGCTACAGAGGCAATATTTTCCGCTGGACGAGTTCTTTTGTGCAATAAGGACCCGGATTCACAAACTGGCTTCATAAATTGATCCACAAACGGCATTGATGGAACTCAATTTTTGTCGAATTTGTTCGTAGATTTCTTACAGTTTGAGCTAAAGGCTCAGAAATTTTGATGAAACTTTTTAATATTTCCCAATCTGTGTTCAAGCGCAAAGCTAACCATTTCGTAAATTTCTAACCTTTTTCTAATAACGTGTCACTTCATAACTGTCAAAATGGTCATCTGCTTCGATATAAGGGGGGTTTAATTCCAAATTTTACATGGTGTGGACCATTATTTATTTGTTTTATTCAACCAATCTGTTCTAATATTGGACTTCTCCAGTTAGGCAAAGTCATCGTTGAGTAAATATTCCTTTGGACGTTTTGTACTTCTTCTATTGTTTTATGCATGATACGTGTTTTGTCATTCGTTCCGGAAATTTCACCTAAATCGGAGTTGGCATATATGTATCACTTCTATTGCCTTTGACAACTTATTTCAGAGAACTATCGGCGAAATAATTCGTTAGCAAAGTCTTTAGTGTCTGTCTGTTGGGGTTGGTACCCATAGATTTGTAATTCTGCATTGTTATATCAACTGTGTAAAAAACGAAAAACACGGCTAATTGAATCAAAATAACCGGTGCATCCGGTTCTTCGAAAATAACAGTTTTAAAAAAATCGACGTACGGTTAACCGGCAGGAATTCGGTTAACCGGTTAACCGGTTTCGATTTTGAATACACTGTTTAACAGGTTTTTGTTACACGGTACCTGTTCGACTTCTATGAACACATTAGTAAAACTAGCATTGAAAAATAAAAAAAAATTCAAGCTCTTTTAAACATTAATGAATTCACTAAGTATTGATCAAGGTTTAGATGATGCCTAGAATGCAGTAAATTCCAAAAGCCATTATACGAAATGTAATTACTTCCATTATACTACATAAAATTTAGTATAAAATTGTTTTGTTGTGGTTTGAAATCGTTTTTTGTTTTTGTGCTGAAGGCCCTTTTGCTATTGCACTTTCTCTTTTCTTACATCTGCTTTATCATTGGATGTAATATTGCTAAAATAAATAAAGCACTATTTAGCTCCCTGAAATAATTATTTTTGTTGTGTCATAAACAGAGCGACGACCAAAAGTATTGAATAGTATAGACAACTTATTGCACTCTTTTTCCGCTCTCATGTAGAGAGTCTGAATAAAAGAGCATAAACGAGTCTTATCCTCTTTATAGAATATTTCAATATAAATGCACCATTTTGACAATGTTAATACATCAAACAATACAAGATGCATAAATGTTTCAAAAGGCATTAATGTTTCATATCAAAATTATGAATGGACCAAGTTATGACCAAAAGAGGGTAATATATTTTCAATCATTCGCCAGATGTCGTCAGTGCTTTTGAGTCACGCAATTCCATGGTAGAATGAGAAGGTAAACTCAGTAGACAGCTGATTTCAATTTTTTCTTGTTGTTTAGTTGGCCGCTTCTGTCAGATTTAAAGGTTTTGTTTTTGTAATTTTCTGCTTACATATATTTGTTGGTCTACGTATGTGTTGACTTTGACATGAGGAGAGCCTAAACAAAGAAAATGCCTGTTGTTGTTGCCCACTATTGTTGTTGTATCTACTGCGAGTACTTGGTATTTTTACAATATACAATTCGTTGCATGAGTTCTCTATACTATTCAATACTCTTTGGCGACGACGTCCAGCTTGTTTGTTCGGTGCAGCTACATCAATATCATCATACTTATTTTCTGGCAGAAACTATTGTTGTACAACAACCACTTATGTGATCACTTTGATAGATTGCCCTACCCGTGCCTATAGATTTTAACACATCAAAAATATTTTGGTGAAAAGATGCAGCCTTATAAAACATATATTTATTCTGGGTTTCAAGCCGCCACGTTGTTTAGTATTTTAATTTGTGCCACCAAAACGAATTTGTAAACATGGAAGAAATTGGTCACCGTTATGTATTTCAATATTTCTATTTAAAAGGTCTCAGTCCAAGCAATATTAAAGGCGAGCTAGATTCTACTCTGGGGGAGTATACCACTTCGTTTGCGACTATAAAATATTGGGTAGCAGACCTTAAATGAGGCCATACGAGCTGCCAAGATGAACACCGTAGTGGTCGACCGATTGAGATGTTCACTCCAGACACGGTTAAGAAAATCCACAAAATGGTACTGGATGGTGGCTGAAGATAAGGTAAGCTAGCTGAAATGATAGGCATTGGCTGAAGATAAGGTAAGCTAGCTGAAATGATAGGCATTACAAAAATCTGTGCGCAAGATGGGTCCCGCGTTTGCTTTCAGTAGAGCAAAAACAGCGTCGTGAAAATGTTTCAGTACAGTGGTTGGTGATGTTTCTCTGCAATAAAGCCGAATTTTTCCGTCGATTTATAACCATGGATGAGACATATGTCCACCACTTCACACCTGTGACAAAGAAGCAGTCAAAGCAGTAGACTGGAATGGGAGAATCGTGTCCAAAGATTTAAAACCATGGATGAGACATGGGTCCACCACTTCCCACTTGAGACAAAGGCACAGTTAAAGCAGTACACTGAAATGGGAGAATCGTATCCAAAGAAGGCGAATATGGTTCCATCTGCAGGCAAGGTCATGGCGTATATTTTTTGGGATGCGCGTGAGATATTTTTTATTGATCATCTTCGGAAAGGAAAAACCATCAACGGCTAATATTATGCTAAAGTACTTTTTATCTTTTTATTCAAGCTCGAGGCCATTCTATATCCCTCCTATTAAAAATATAGATTTCAAAACGGAGCCTAATTTGGTGAACCTGTCACTGAAGCTCTTCGAACTGGTGGACATATTCTTGAGGGCGAATAAGCCAACAACCCTATCCAACGCCGAATCAGAACTGAAGAAACCATAATACAGTTTCGACTCACTTCATTCTGGTCAGCGTCTGATCTATAATGGGCGGCTGAAACATAATCATCCTGGTAGTAGGTAAAATGCAAATCACATTAGTCTGTGGCTTTATCCCGCCATCGTTATATAGGCAATGAAAATAAACAAGAATTACAATAAACGAACCAACCCCCAAACTGTTGACAACCCTCGGAAACATTATAAGGACCATGATTTAAGGATATACATATATCTGCAACGTAAAAACACTATACAGGACGGGTGCCACTTTCCAACTGTCGGATCTGGACAGGATATGTTTGCGCCCAAAAGAAAATCTGCAATATTTACTACAGCTGCCATGAGCGAAAGCTCGAATTCGGGTGTGAATTTATAGTTGGCAAGAGACTGCGACACCTAGGTTCAAGGTTCAACATCAACACCTAGGTTCGCATCAAAGAGAAATATTTCAACATCTCGTTATATTGTATATATACGCACCGATAGAGGATAAAGACGATGAGGTCAAAGAATCGATTTATGAGCGTCTGGAGGAAGCTCTGCCTTGACCACGGCATTGAAATTATTCTAGGCGATTTTAATGCCGAATTGGGAAAGAAAAGTCTCCTCCGACCATCCATGGGTAATCACGGACGTCATGGATACCACTTCCGACAAAATAAGACTGATAGACTTCGCCGCTGCAAAGAACATGGTAGTTACTAGCACACGATCGAATAAGACTGATAGACTTCGCCGCTGCAAAGAACATGGTAGTTACTAGCACACGATTCCAGCATAAGAACATTCATAAGACGATTTGGATATCTCCTGAACAGAGAACGAAGAACCAGACTGATCACTTGGTAATAGATGACAGAGACTGTGCTAGTATAATGGATGTAAGTGTGATTCGAGTTGCCAATATCGGTTCGTATCATTAGCTGGTGGTCACACAAGACTGAGATGTAGACTATCAGCAAATAACGGAGATATCAAAGGCCTATCAACAAAAGCTCACTCTCCTGCTAGAGCAGAATAATCCCTCACCCAATGACCCGGTGCAGTGGAAGCACTTCTCCCATTCTTTGGAAACCGCTGCAAAGACTGAACTTCGATACCAAAAACCACAGAAGGTAAGCCATAGTACGACGAAGAATGTCTCATTGCAACTGATGAAATAAACGCTGCTCAGTTCCAACACGTGCTGCGAATGAGCGGTACAAGAGGCTGACAACGAAAGGGAACCCATCTATTTAGGCGGAAAAATTGGCAGTGGGAGCAGAGAGAGAGCGCAAAGACCGAAATGTGCAGGACGAATAACGAATACCGAAAATTTGTCCAGAGAGTAATAAGACCGAATGTGGCCGTCGGTGGTGCAATGGCTAGTGTGCGCGGCTCTTGTACATGAGATCCTGGGTTCGAGCCCGGCTCTGACCACCTTCAAATTTTCTTTCGGCGGCGGTCACCTCGCATAGTGACGGCGACACTATCAGGTATCTAGCCATGAAAAATCTTCTCAAATTACCGTTCGGAATCGGTGTAAAACTGTAGGTCCCAATCAGTGAGTGAAAACTGGAAAGCGCACAGCTCAGTGATTGTGAGAAGTTCTCCCCGATTCCTTAATGGGATGTAATGGGAAACCATTTTTATTTTTAAGAAGACCGAATAACGGGCTGAATAATGGCCTGCCCTTGTGCAAGGACGATAAGGGGAATCTGCGAAAATTACCACTTTTCATCTTTACATCACTCAGATTCTTCCACTTAGCATCAGGAGGTAATGATTGTGGAAGACAGTAAAATCCCAAAATATATATTTGTATTATTTTCTAAACAAAAATTTCTGCATTTTAAAACCGTAAATAAAACCGAACATTAAATGGTTTAGCCAGGTCATTCCATACTGCGATACCGAAATCCGGTTTTCCGAAAATATGATTTTTCGAATAATGGGAAAACCGCATTCACGGTAATGTGGCGGTCTTCATCATCACGGAAGAAGTACGGTCCAATGACACCGCCGGCCCATAAACCGCACCAAACCGTAATTTTTTCGGGATGCAATGATGACTCATGGATTACGTGTGGATTGCTGTCTGACCAATAACGCATATTTTGCTTATTGACGAAGCCATTCAGCCAGAAATGAGCCTCATCGCTGAAGATGATATTCCAATGAAAATCCGAATCGTAGCGCTCTTAAAGTTGAGGCCACTGACTCCAAATTTCGGTAGTAAATTTTAATAATTTCGACTCGTTGTTGGCTCGTATATCTTTCCATGACGAAATGGCAAACCTGACTGAAGAGAAATGTCAAAAGAGCGGGAAATGGCGTCGTTTGCTGTCCCTATCGATTTACTTTTGTAGCGTCTCTGTTGAAAAACCCTTTACAATGTTTTTATTCCTTTTTGTAAAACAATTGTTTTCATATCAGTGAAATGTCCTATGAGATGCTACACGAAATCTGTTTTTTTCGAGTAATATTCCTTTACATACATTTTACCCCAATGTGCGATGTAACTAACACTCTTGTAAGCGTATATGTTTCAGTATCATACATACATATTCATTAACAAATATCTCTACTGTAATATTTAATAAAGTTCATAACGACATTTTTATTGAATACATCACAAATATTGCCCCAGATGTATGTATGCACATCTGTACATTCCCACACACATACTCTTAAACATGCTAACATGCGACACGAGAGGCAGGATACTTGTAATTGTACTATACTCAGTACACACACCCACATGTGTCCCTATCTATGTATGTATTTTAATATTATAACATAAAGACGCAATTTTAAGGATGTGTATACGAATGTGCCTACATACAGATACACAAAGCGAAAGGACATTTACATAGATTATTCACGCTTCAAAACATCTTAATTTCTATTCAGTATTAGCGCATCATAATTATTTACTACGTGTCATAAATAGTATGGAAAACTGAGATTCTACACTCAGGATTAACGACTGGGTAATTTGATAAACGAAAATCAGGATGAAATTGGTCATAATGCTATTAATTATGAATTAATCATGGCGTATAATCATCAATAAAGATAACAGCTTCCATATTTTGAACACATGTCAATAATTTAGCGAAGAAGTGATTCCCAAATAATTTAATACCGAGAATATAGGTGTTTCCATGCTTAAATGCAAACAATATATTTTCTATACTATGTAAATATCGGCAATAAATTCTCTTGTAGGCGACTACGCGTGTATGCGTCCTCTTATTGCCTCAAGGAATGATCTCTACTTAGTTGGCCCAACCAAATATTCGGTAATTGACGTGAATTATTATTGGCGGCAGGCGCGTCATAGATTTTGTATCGCCACACTTTACATTGGTGAATCAATGTAGAGTATACGCGGCACCCATCTTGCTAATAGATTTTGAATACCCACCTCATAATGCAAAATCGAAATCATTGGGCCCTACCACATATCACATGGATTTCAAAGATCTTCGATCCAGACAACTCGGCATCACCAGCGGCTATACGGCAAGAACAACTTTCAGTAAACAACTTCTTTTGTATTAAATTTGACGGATCAAAGACTCCTTAGTACTTGATATCCTCGTCACACGAAATCACATCGCTCTTGTAATAATTGGTTGGAAATTGCCAGAATTAAGGCAGTTCCTAGAGGGAAATTTCCTGGTCTGGTGGAGAAGGTCACATGAGTTCGTGGGCCATCGTTGGTGCAATGGTTCGTATGCGCGGCTGTTGTACATTAGTGATCGAACCCTGCTCTGCCCACTTAAAATTTCTTACGACGACGTTCACTACTCTCACTGATGGCGACACCATCGAGTATTTAACCATGAAATAGCTTGTCAGAAAGCCATTGGGAAGCGACAAAGGTGCCAATCAGTGAAGGAAAAACTAGAACGCGCCTTGGTTACTGATTATGAGAAGCTCTTTACTATACCTCCACTCTCCCACATGGAAACATATTTATTTATTTGTAGTTCGAATCTGCAACTAAGATAAGGTTTGGCGTTTATGTTAGAGAACTGCAGTTGAGTCTTGCTCCGATGGGACCACCACCAGTAACGTCTATCAGATAGCATTCTTCGTGATTACGGGCGTAGTATTCCAGCAGAGGTCTTGGGCAATGTCTTATCCGACATGCATCTATGAAGTCCCTGGAATCAGTCTTCCTGATTCCCACTCTTCTCAGCAGTACGGTAATCAGCCTTCAGTCATACAAGCTGATAAAACCCGGCCTCTGTAACATATTCTCCCAAACATATTCTGCAGGAACCATGCACATATATGGAACACACTTCAAACATTCATAGGTTTGCAAGTTCCAAACACATAAAAATAAATAAATGAATGGTTTCCCATTACATCCCATGAAGGGACCGGAGAGAACTTCTCACAATCACTGAGCTGTGCGCTTTCCAGTTTTCACTCACTGATTGGGACCTACAGTTTTACACCGATTCCGAACGGTATTTTGAGAAGCTTTTTCATGGCTAGATACTCGATAGTGTCGCCGTCACTACGCGAGGTGACCGTCGTCGAAAGAAATTTTAAGGTGGTTGGAGCAGGGATCGAACCCAGGATCTCCTGTACAAGAGGCGCGCACACTACCCATTGCACCACCGACGGTCACAAACACACTTGTATTTAAATGCAAACATTAGCATGTTTACTGGCAAACACGTATGCTTCTACGGGGACATACAAGCGTTCGTCATCCCAAACATCCATATACTTACGGGGGAAGCATTCGCGTATTTCCCCGGAACTACCATATACTTATATACAAATCTAGTTCATGGAAGCCAAGCTCGTATGTTTTTTTATTATTTTTCAGAAATTTTCCGCCGTTCCGATTTTCTCAGTAAAGGCTCTGATAGGCAAAGGGTTTCGCGTTGTTGCCCTTTCCAATTTCTTTCCTCTAAATCTTTTCTCACTTTAGTAGTACACATACATATATACAAAATACATACACAAACCCCAAAGCAACATCATAAACCGTCCGAGCCTTTGTATATTCTTTCTTCACTGATCAAGCGCTTTTGATATCCTCTGTCCCATGAACCACTGACGACTGAATACATGAAACTTCATCACTGAAATCACTAACTGAGACAATAATGCCAAAATACCGATCCACATTTACAAGATGGACTCTCTCGTTGTCCCTCTTTTTTTTCTTGCTCTTGAGAGAGCATAAACAGTGCAACAAACATAGCTGTACTTGTATCACAAACACATATATAGTTGGGAAGCAATGACATATATTAGAACATATTAATCATTGTGTCTCAAATATGTAATATTGAATAGCAAACACAATGTGTTTGCATTCAAGTATATTATATTTGCGACGAGCTTCAAACACACGATATACTTGCATCCAAACAACAAAAAACGATAGATTTTCCAGCGTATATCAAGGTACTGAAACATTCCGGGGGACTAATGACCTCATGAGCTGGCAAAGACTAGGGAATACCTCAGCACGAATCTGAAAATGCTGGCACGTTCACAGCGACTGGTAGGTTTATTCTGCGGGAACGCAATTCAATTCAATGTAATAATGCAGAAAAGGTGGACGACTGCAACAGATTGTGTACCCTCAAGGCAAATCTGCCCAACATTGGATAGACTGAAAAACGTGAAACTCATGTCTCTCCCTTGGCGCAAGGTTTCAATGATTATGTCCATAGAGAAATGACGTATAGAGACGCACTATTCGTGATGCAGTGTGTGCGACAGAGTGTTATTTGACGTAGATTGACTTAAACCAGGTTGAATTACAACAATTGTTAACTTCGATTTTTCATATCGTTTTGATGAAAATCTGTGAAAATTAAAAGTATTTTGGACTTTTTTGTATATTTTATTGTTAGTATATATTTGTGGTGTATTTACACAAATTATTTGTTGTTGGATGGGTTGAGCCATTACCTCTATCTGGTATTATTAAAGCAATACTTTCCAACATGCAACCGCCTATACGCAACACACTAAATGTCATCAAATTACTGAGAGAGATGGCGACTCTATACATCATTTCTCTATGATTATGTCATTCTTGATGAAACACTGCTCGTTTTTCAGGTATATTCGGTGACAACGAACGACACGGTAAATGCCTACTGTAGAAGATGTAACCATGAGGAAGTCGGATAATCTACTGTGCATCTTCTCTGGAAAGGGATTCTTAGAATAAAGGAGGTCCAGGTATAGAGGATATGTGGTTAGAAACTGAATAATCAAGTAAGGTATAATATATATTCTTGTGAGCTTAGGGTTATCTAGGGTTATCTCTATCACATAGTCTACCTGATCATTGCTGCGTTTATCTGGAACAAATTTTGGCGATTATGGAGTAACCTGCTTACTGAGAGACATATTTTGGTCTTATGTCAACTCCCTAAAATCAATGTTCCTGGACTAAATATCTGGTCCAGGACTGCTGCAGATCTCTTAACGAAATAACGAAATAGCACAGCTGTGCTATATTCACAATTTATGGGCGCCAGGTTATTGGCACACTCTAGGAACCTTCGGAACAGTTCCAGCGTGCAGGGATATTCCGGGGAACTGCGGAATGGATGTCCAGTAACAGTAAGGACTACCTCATAGGTTCATAAGACATTGGAACGTGTTGACATGGTTTTACATGCCTTCAGCGGATATATATCAGTTCAATTGTAGGCTTTTCAGCCTTTGACGTCCACAGACAAATATTGTTGCCCAACGACTTTTGTCATATATTACTGTACAAGTACTTATATTTAGAAGAGAATGTAAACTGGAATGTGCACGGAAAATTCATCGTTACTGAGATTAACGATGTTCCAGTAGAAGTATTTGAGAATTATTGCAGTTTCCATGTTTCGACGAGAATGGACACCGTGTAAACATCAATTTCCTTGTAAGGTGTCGCAAGCAGACTACGAGGAAGTTACATTAGGAATACGAGAGTTGACACACAAGTGATGGCAAGTTCATCGCCTCTGGAAAGCCTTACATAGAGGTAAGCGGAATGAAGCTAGCCAGGGACGCTTTAATAGGTGATTTTTGCATTTAGTGCTGTTTTTCGACCTAAATATCAAGCTAGGTAGCTAGGGTCATTGACCTATTAAAGTTATTCGATATGGACTGGAGTAATCCTCGATCCTAAGATGGTATCACATTTCTACCACTATTTCAAAAATTACTGGAAAGGACATTGGTAACTAGAATGAACGGAAGAGTTACCGACAGCATGTGCCTTTGGCAGTTCGGCTTTAAAATGAGTTCAGTTGTTCAAGATGCCTGGGCGCACGGAATGAATTTAGTTAGATGTCTTCTGTCTTTAAAGGTGCGGTCGATTATTTGAGTTAGTCGAGCTTGGATGAAAGACTAGAGGTCTTAGGATGTCAGCAAATGCCACTCTGTTTCTCTGACAGAAAGCTAGTGCTAGTTGGAGCAAAAAGTTCCAAATGTATCTACATACGTGGTTCCAGGACGTAATTCCCCTCAGGCCAACAGACCATGTTCTTTCTTTTAAAAATGAAAATGCCGCTGGAGGAATTGGAACTCACATTCGCTGGACGATTATTTCGATGTTCCCAAAGCATCATCTTCAGCAATTTCTAGCCTATTAAGCCACCACAGTGTGTATTCACACTTGTCACGATCCGAAAGCTTTTATTCTGCGAGGATGACCACAGTATAACTTTTGTATAACTTAAAGATTGATTCTTTGCTGCTTGAGCTTGAGGCCGAATGCCAAATATGTGCCTATGACGACGAGTTTCTTCGTCGAACAGCTATCCTCGGTCGTCATATTTCCATCTGTCCATTTGCATGGAGATGACACAATAAAATTCTGCATTAAGATCAAGTACCTTAAGGTCACCTTGGGAAAAAGGATGTTGTTTTACCTTCTATATGGAGACTCCGCGAGAACCTGTCGAGCATTATAAGGAAGGATAGTTACGTTTCCTGGCCGTCGGTGGTGCAATGGTTAGTGGGCGCGGCTCTTGTACATGAGATCCTGGGTTCTAACCCGGCTCTGACCACCTTAAAATTTCTTTCGGCGGCGGTCACCTCGCATAGTGACGGCGACACTATCGAGTATCTAGCCATGAAAAAGCTTCTCAAATTACCGTTCGGAATCGGTGTAAAACTGTAGGTCCCAATCAGTGAGTGAAAACTGGAAAGCGCACAGCTCAGTGATTGTGAGAAGTTCTCCCCGGTCCCTTCATGGGATGTAATGGGAAAAAATTATTAAATTATTAATTATTAGTTACGTTTTAAGGATTTAGTGGGGTCTGAATCATGAAGCTGGCAGGACCGTCTACGTGACTCTTTGTTGATACTGCAAGATTTGGATACTCTGTTTAGTATGAAACTGCAAAGACTGCATTCGGTCATCGTCGATTATATTCAGAGATATTATACTTCAGAGGATAATGCTATTGATTTATATGCCAGGATATCATACGATATATTGAGAGGCCCAAGAGATCTTGATGAGTGTCTTATCGTGACCTTGAGGTGGTGCGATGGAAATTAGTGTTTAAAATCAAGAGGGGACTCAGACTGGTAGATTTAGATTAGTCCCTTAATGGAGCAGACCGCATAAGTAGGAGCTAACGTAAGGCTTGTTCGGATGTACTTGTCATGTCTGAGTATTAGGTCCATTAGGATTCCAATATCAACGGACGACTAATGCATATGTTTATATGAGATAAATGTTTTGTCGTGAACAACCTTGGTCTGAGTTTCAATCTAAGCCTTGGCTTCATACTGATGGATCAGGCGTCGTTTAGTGGACTCTGCACACAGAATGAGACTCACTGGGCGGGAATCGTGTGATAGTGACGCGCCCGTTGAAGACTCACTAAGATTTGACATGTTTGTATTATTTCCCCTTTTTCGGTGTTTTCAGGGAGTTGGTCGGAGTGGGTATCGTCACATCCGATGATAATTGGGTACTTAGGGATATTATTCTATATACAGATAGTTTCTTTATGGCAATGCAATTTGTCTAGGGCGGTTTAATTGCGATCGGGAATCGAGTGATTGCGGCGTATATTTGGATATATGTTTTCTCTAATTGTTCTCTTTACCGGGATTTCGGGAAATTCGTCGGAATAGGTATCTTCACATCCGGTGACGAATGGATAATTTGGCTTCCGCTTCTGTCTCCTAGTGCATTGTCTGTGGCAACACAGTTTGCTTCAAAGCTTTTCACGATCCATTTTAATATGGTGTTTTAATTGTCGTATTCAGGACAACTGGTCTTCGTCGCCAATGTTGCATGAGATCAAATTTCTCCGAACAAATCATTAAGCCCGGTAATCTGCGCTCGTTGCTACTGTGTCCTGCATACAACGACTGCCAGTTTCCGGTCTTCGTTGGTGTCGGATCTAGAAGTGGTTTAGCCTACATCTCTGACCAAATGCGTTTCTTTTCTGGTACCATGTACTCGTTGGGAATAACCCATGGAAGGCCTCGAACTTGTGCCTTTTAAGTGTGTGCTTTATCATACACGGTGCATCCTCGAACCTATCCTTAATATTGATTGCCGTTCACAGTCACCGAACGAAAGGGTTCGAAACAGGCTTCGCTCCTACAGGAAATGACGCTACAACCAAGAATCTGTTGTTACTAGATAGCAGTTGTTTGCTCTTGACATTTAAATACCAGAATTCTTGTTATACTATTGTTGATGGCATTGTGTCGAAGAAATATATTTTTTGGCTGCGGATATCCTTTCCAATACTTGCTTTGAACAAAAAACTGGCAGCAGCTTCTTTGGGAACTTGGACCCGAGAAAAAATCACATGAGGTATCAGGGAAACATGGTTGGAACGAAGTTCCTTTCGCTATATATTATGTACTAGTTACAACACGCCTAAGGCGACCGTTGAAAAATACGATAATTTAAATGGATCGTTAAGGAAAGATACTTTTTGTAAAATGATAAACTTTTTTAAGAAATTTTTTTTTTTTAAGAATATGTATTAAATTTCCCGAAAAGGTCATTTTTTAAAGAGAGGTACATCTTTAATTAAAAGCTAATGTTTTTTTAAGAAAAGCTAATATTTTTAAGATGAAGTACTTTCTGTAACAAAAAGCCATAAGAGTATGAATTTTTTGTACAAAGAAGTACTATTTTTAAGAACAGGTACTTTTAAAGAAGTGGTACTCTTGTTAGGAAAAGATTATTTTTTTTAAAGAAAATTTACTTATTTTCAGAAAGGCTACTTATCTCCAGAAGGGAAAAGAAAATGAATTATTTTATTTGTAAGAAAGGTACTTTTCAGAAAATTAATTTTTGTAAGAAAATAGAAGGCATTTTTTTGAAGAAAAAGTTTTTTTTTAAGAAATGGGAATATTTTTTAGAATTAATCACTTTTTCAAGAATAGGTACATTTTGAAGAGTATGTACTTCTCTCAAGAAAGGTTACTTTGTTTCACAAAGAAGGTACTCTTTAACGTAAATTTAGTTTTTTGAGAAAAGGTAATTTGTTGTAAAAAAATGTACTTTTTTAAGAAAAGGTCATTTAAAAAAAGTGCTTTTTTAAGAAAACGTACTTATTTAACAAAAAGTACTAATTTTAAGAAAATGTACTTTATAAAAAAAATACCATTTTTAAGAAAAGGTACATTTTGTAAGAAAATGTACATTCTTTAAGAAAAGTTACTTCTGTAAGCTAAGGTATTTTTTAAAGAAAATGTACTTTGTTCAAGAATATTAATAGGTTTTTTTTTGAGAAATTTTACTTTTTTAAAGAAAATGCACTTATTTAAGAAAATTGTCCTTTTTTAAACTACTTTCACTTTGGTTTTTCTAAAATTACTTTTACTTGCGTTCAAAACTACAATATATACTAAATATTGGTTACAGGCTCCACCTAGAAAACTTCCCATTAAACAAGAAATTTCCCAACATATGTGAGACAACTAGTTAGTCTAGACACAAACCAAAGCAAAAATAACATTATAGTTGATAATAGTGGGATGTGGTATAATAGTGTTAAAATAAAAGTTGTTTAATTTTTTTTTCATTTAGGCCCCATCCCGCAACGTGCGGTAAGGAACTTCGTTCCAAAATTTGTATCTGGCATAGAGCTTTAGTATTGCTGCGAGAGTTGAGCCAGTCAGGCATTCTTCCATATAACAAAATCTCGCATTTTCCCTACAAACATTTAATACAAAAGACTCCTACTTGAATCATAAAAACAAACACTACAATCAGACACAATTTCCAATGGAAGCAGTTCAACTAGCGCTTGAAATATAAGATATTTGTTTTAAAGTCTAAAAACGCAAATGTGCTACAAATAAAACACTTTAAACTTTGAATCAAATTAATGACATAAAGGCGCATTTGTCCTACAAATCAAACACTTTACATTTTAAATCAAATTAATGAATGACATCAAATCCCAGTGCATCCACCATAAATTTCTGTTATCTTTGTCTCCTTTAACTGCCACTTCTCTCGAATAACTAATAAATTACCTGAAAGTAAATTGAATACATTGTCTCGAAGTTAAAAGCAACCGGATTGAACACGAAGTTTAATGTAAATACCCACACTTGATATTCATTACGGAATATCAAATATCACTTAAGAAAATGTCAACTGAAAGGGAAAGGAAACTAAATATAGACAGAGAGGTGGAGCATTTGTCAAAACAGCTGTTGCTTTTAGAAGCGTCGACTCATTATGAATGGATGATTTCTATCACATCAAACAAATATAGTACAACGCACACAGAAAGCTTCATCACAAAAGGTCTAGACAAATAAACGGATAAGGTATTTGGATATACTCAGTATATTTACCAAGGCAGCCATTTAGCCAGCCAGTATAGAGTGGCTTGATTTAAAAAAAATGGATATCGAGAGAAATAAAAATGTTTCAAAATTATGTTTTCGAGAAATTTGTAAGACGAATTAACGAAATTTGCTGCCATGATGGAGTACCATTGAGGCATATGGAATCCTTTGGGATGGAGGGTCTCAACTAACAGCATTTTAAATTTAAAAATTAAATTCAGTTTATACGGATTTAGGAAAAACGTACAACTAGTCACACGCCTATCAATTTCAACAAATATTTGTTATATCTGCAATATCTTCGGCGGTACACTGAAAGTAATATGTTTGTAGACATATTTCTAAATTGTTTTTAACATCCCAGTTGTGAAATATCCCAACGACAACATCAGTGACTAAGGGGAGGCATGTCAGAGTCGCTGCGGACTTGCCAATCCACTGCCATAAAAAAAATCAATGAGTGTTTGAACTCACTGGCGATGTGTTAACACCTTTTTGTTACACGATATCTGTTCGATTTCTATGAACATATTAGTAAATAGGATAATAAGAATAGTTTTTGTGCTGACGGCTCTTTTGTTATTGCACTTTCCTTTTTTGTTAGATGTAATATTGTTAAAATAAATAAAGCAATATTCAGCTCACTGAAATAATTGTTTTTGTTTTGTCATAAACAGAGCGACGACAAAAAGTATTGAATTGTATAGAGAACTTATTGGACTCTTTTACCTCTCTCATGTAGAGTCTGAGTAAAAGAGCATAAACGAGTCTTATTCTCTTTATAAAATATTTCAATATAAAGGCAACATTTCGACAATATTATTACATGAAACAATACAAAAAGCAAAAATGTTTCAAAAGATATCAATGTTTCACATAAAAATTATGAATGTACCAAGTTATGACAAATAGAGACTAATACGTTTTGAATCATTCGCCAGATATCGCCAGTGCTTTTGAGTCATGCAATTCGTTCCAATGAGTTCTCTATACTATTAAATACTCTTTGACGACGACGACCTGCTTGTGTGGTCGCTGCCGCTACATCAATACCATCATAGTTATTTTCAGGCAGTGACCATTGTTGTATAACAACCACGTATGTGCTACTAACGCTGTGTATTGTTTGCAAGTGTTCACTTTGATAGATCGCCCTTGACTATAGACGTTAAAACATCAACAACTTCATGACATTTTCATGCATTTGGTAAAAAGTCAGCAGGGATAGTCCGCAGTTTGTCAATAGTTGTGATCATGTATACAAGACGTCCTTAAGTCACTATTTATCAGGGGGCCAGTTGATCAGTACAGTACTAAATGCGGTGCACACGTGTAATCTTCTAAATACGAGTACTTACCTTATTTTAATCTTTGTGGAAGTATTGGGTCTGCCTATCCGATAATTAAGAGAAATCTGGAAGAAGAGTTGATAAAATCATTAATCTGGGCATACAAACATATGAATCGTTAAAAATTAGCATACTGTTTTCATCATTTTCAAATATTTTTGAAATACATTCTAACTAATTACAAATAAGTAAAACATTAAATTGCAAACACAAATAAATGAAACATCAAACTGAAAATTTTTGAAAACTTAAAATCCACACAAATGACTTGCAGCTGAAGTCTACTATACGCGCTGAAAAATAACGGCCTCTATAATACATTCTCCCAAATATATTCTGCAGGAACCATGTATATGTTTGGAACACACTTAAAACATTCATATGTTTGCAAGTCCCAAACTTACTTGTATTTATCATGTTTACTGGCAAACATGTATACTTTTACGTGAAAACATATGCGTAATTCATCCCAAACATCAACATACTTACGTGGAAGCATTCGTGTGTTTCCCCCAAACCTACATATGCTTACGTGGAAACATATGCGTATTTCCTCCCAAACAGAATAATATTTACTAACGAATTATTCTTTAATTTATAAGAGATTGATTTATAATTAATTTTATAAATATAAATCCATATTTATACATAAGTGATATAAAAAATTAATAGATTTGAAGCGGTCCTTTTTACATTTATTTGCATTTATCTGCATTGAATGCATTATTTTTTTTTTTTTCATGAAATGAGAATCAGCTGCTCTTTTGATTCTCTTCTCTTTGTTGTCTCTCACGTTTTTGTTTTCAGAAGGTTTCAGCTATGCGTTGGTTATCACTATGCGTTGGTACACAACCAATACACTTATATTATTGGTTTTTTTTTAATATATTTCAAAAATGGTCCGCCATTCCGATTTTTTCAGTAAAGGCGTCATGTTGTTGCCCGTTCCAGTTTATTTCCTCAAAATCATTTCTCACTTTGGTAGCACACATGCATATATACATATATACGAAACACATACACAAAAACCAAATAAATATCACAAACCATTTAACAGTCCGAGCCGTCGTATATTCATTTTTCACTGATCAAGCGCTTTTGCTATCATCTGCCCGATGAACCATTGATGACTGAAACGTAATACATCATCAGCCAAAATAAGAAACACTGACTTCATCTGCAATTTGCACGCACATTCTGGAATATTTACAAATCACTGACTGAGAGAATAATGCAAAAATACAGATCCACACCATGGTACAAAAAAAAATGGTAGAAGCACTAGCCCAGCTGATTTAAATTGAAACAATACAGGCACTGAGCAAAAACAAAATGCCTGTTGTTTTTGGCTTGTTGTATTTGTTGTTGTACTGCATCTACCATTATATTTCTACCATGATCCACACTTACAAGATAGACTCTCTCGTTGTTCGTCTTTTATTCTCTAGCTCTCGAGAGAGCATAAACAGTGCAACAAACACAACTGGATTTGCATCACAAAAACATACATATTTGAGTCGCAAACACATATATTATAACATATTAATCATTGTGTCTCAAACATGTTGTATTGAATAGCAAACACAAAGTGTTTTGGCACAAATATATTATATTTGCGACAAGCTCCAAACACTCTTTATATTTGCTTTCAAACTACAAAAAAGTACAAATTTCTCATCGTGTAGATATTCAGCATTGGCTTTAGTAACAGTCAGCTTTGATATAATGCTGATAAATCAGTACGACGTTCATACATAGATTGTCAGTGCCTTCACAATTTAAGACACCAAAGTCAAAACTAGTGATATTTCACAATTTGTATAATTTGTCGTTGCCTACTGACATTGTGCTCAGGAAATACTACTGAACATGTCTTCAAGACAAAATTTCCAACTAGGTTACCATCTAAAGTCATACTATACCAAATATCATTCATGGTTTAAAAGTTACAGCCATTTAAATATTGAACACATTAGCATCTGCTGGATGTTGTTTGATAAAAAGTTTAAGTTGAAAGTATCCTGGGCTGATTGAAAGAAGCATCATTATTAAAAAAATCAAATCGAACTTGATTTAAATCGATTGATTTCCTTCACATGCTTTATTAAACAGTCACATAGAGATACCTACTGATGCCTTGAGATCAAAATCCCACTGACACATTGCAGCTTCTGTATACAATTTGTTCACTCCATGTGGCCCTGAAGTTCATAGAGGGCGGTTCAATTAGTCCATGACTTTTTGAATGAAACAAGGTTTTTTTTGCAAAAAAAAATATTTTTCAACATAATCTCCTTTTTGCTGAATACACTTAGTCCAACGTTTCTCCAATTTTTGTATCCCTTGCAAAATATAGGATTTTTGGGGGACCATAAATTAGGCTTTTTTTTTAATCAATAATTTCATCGTTGGAGCTAAATATCTTACCACCAAGCCATTTCTTTAGGTTTAGAAATACAAAATAGTCACTGGGTGCTAAATCCGGAGAATATGGCGGATGAGGTACCAATTCGTAGCCCAATTCATGGAATTTTGCCATTGAGACTAAAAAACATTTGTTTAGACTGCTGCTTGGTCTCCGGACTGTTGTAATGGATCCATGTTTCACCCGGTTGCGGTTAAACAACTCCAAACAATCCTTTGAAGTTGTATTACGTTTATGGTCAATTGAGAGCAAACGCAGCACCCATCTTGCAGACAGCTTTCTTAAACCCAACTGATCATTTAAAATCGAAACAACACTGCCATATGAAATACCTATGGCATCAACAATCTCACGCACTTTTACTCTTCGATCGCCCAACACTGTATTTTTTCGACATTTTCGAGTGTATTGACCTCAATTGGCCGTCCAGAACGTTCAGCGTCATTTGTGCTTGCGCGACCACAACGAAAGTCAGTAAACGATGAAATTATTGATCAAACAAATACCTATTTTATGGACCTCGAAAAATCCTATTTTTTGGAAGGCATACAAAAATTGGTGAAACGTTGGACTAAGTGTATTCAGCTAAAAGGAGATTATGTTGGAAAAATTTTTTTTTTGCAAAAAAAAATTAAAAATTTAATGAAAATTCACGGACTCATTGATCCGCCCTCGTATCTCTGGTAATTGCAGCTTGCTGATGTCCAGCTTCCTATATCTCTGGCTTCATACGACCTTCGCTCTGTTTATCCTTGGGCGAACCTTTGTTGCAACCAGTTAGTTATCCGAATCGCTATTAGCTCCTCGAATCACACGTACATCCATTACAGTAGTATAGGGCCTTCTCCCTCAATTATCAGGTAGTCAATGTGGTTCTTCGTTGGGGGATATCCAAGTAATTTTATGGACGTCTTTATGTTGGAATCACGTACTTCTGTCAACAATGTTTTTCGCCGCGCAAAATCTAACAGTCTCAGTCCATTATCGGATATGATGGCGTGTAGACTGAATTCATCGGTGGTTGGTTCAAAGACATTTTCCCTGCCGACTTTAGCATAAAAATCACCTAAAACAATCTTAGTGTCATGGTCAAAGCTGCGGTCGTGTGATTCTTTTGGGGGCTCATTAAACGTGTCCTTGGTGGCATCATATTTTCCTTCTGTCGCGGCATCTTCACAAATTAGCGATCTTTTAAAGGATTTCACTTTTATGCGTATAATGGATCTACGTTCAGTGACGGGGTTGAACCTATTAAAATGTAAACATTCTAATGTGTACTTTAGCTTTCATGTAATACATTTATGATCTAATAAATAATTTTTCAAGCTGGATGTCTTTGGTCGTTTATTTCAATATTTCGCCATCCGTCAGATAGCATCTTCCGGAATATATGAGTAACAATAGTCTCGCGTCGAGACAGTTTAGCATTCAATATTGTACATTGAAAGTAACGCATTTTTACCTATCGCTTTTCTGAAATATCTCCCTCACTATAAATTAAATTCCAATAAATATCCAACACAAAATCTTCAAAAGGACTCTAACTCCTGTATTTCAATATAAAAAAAAAACAAATACAAAAATCGCCACACTCTAATGTACAGTAGTATTAACACACGAGTATCCTTTAGCGGTAAAGTGTAAATGAGAAAGTTTGTGTCTGTTTATCTTTAAGGACTTTCTGGCTTTCCACTTTCACTCTCACTCTCATTGTCATTGTCATTGTCGTTGTCGCTGTCATCAGCATATAAATTAGATAAGTTAATGATATTTACATATCGGGTTTAATGCTTGTAAATAATGAATAAGAAAGTGAATAATGAAATGTTATTGTATATGTGTCTCAGTGTGTCTGTGTATATATGTGTATGTGTTCGTGTCTGTGTATTTGGGAGTGTATTCTATACATGTAAAACTATTGTCTTTTCAATAATGTTTATATTAGTCACTATGACAAAGCATTGATTGATTATTTTATATTAATTTAATTAATGCCAACAAGTTAATTATAAGCTTCCGGCCATATTTGCATTAATTAAAATTAATGAAAATTTATTAAAATTGTTTCTACAACAATTATATCTGGAAGTGTCAATATGATTGCTAATTAACGCGTAAGGATTTGCTGGAATAAGGTCGAGTATTTTTTAATTAAATATAAAAAGTAATTTCGAATACCAGTTGCGGCATTTGTGGGACAAGGTATCTAACATCTTTCGTACTTACTGCGTTCAAATGTAAGCACGTGGCTGAAAACATTTTTATCTACATAGCTACTGGATATACTAATAAAATTGTCAATCGAATTCCAATGTAGTAGTGGCAATGAAAATTGCGAAATTTTTTTGAAACTTAAATAGATATATGAATTAAATTTATGGTTTCACAAAATTGTATTAACTATTAAAACACAGAACGTTCCATTAGGTTAGGTTAGGTGGTGTTGGTGTTGGTGTTGGAGTTGGTGTTGGTGTTGGTTTGGTGTTGGTGTTGATGATGATGTTGGTATTGGTGTTGGTGTTGGTGTTGGTGATGATGTTTGTGTTGGTGTTTGTATTGATGATGATGTTGGGATTGGTGTTGGTATTGGGGTTGGTGTTGGTGTTTGTGTTGGTGTTGGTGTTGGTGTTGGTGTTGGTGTTGGTGTTGGTGTTGGTGTTTGTGTTGGTGTTGGTGTTGGTGCTGATGATGATGTTGGTGTTGGTGTTGGTGTTGGTGTTGGGTTGGTGTTGGTCTTGCTGTTGGTGTTGGTGTTGGTGTTGGTGTTGGTGTTGGTGTTGGTGTTGGTGTTGGTGTTGGTGTTGGTGTTGGTGTTGGTGTTGGTGTTGGTGTTGGTGTTGGTGTTGGTGTTGGTGTTGGTGTTGGTGTTGGTGTTGGTGTTGGTGTTGGTGTTGGTGTTGGTGTTGGTGTTGGTGTTGGTGTTGGTGTTGGTGTTGGTGTTGGTGTTGGTGTTGGTGTTGGTGTTGGTGTTGGTGTTGGTGTTGGTGTTGGAGTTGGTGTTGGTGTTGGTTTGGTGTTGGTGTTGATGATGATGTTGGTGTTGATGTTGGTGATGATGTTGTGTTGGTGTTGGTGTTTGTGTTGGTGTTGGTGTTGGTGTTGGTGTTGGGTTGGTCTTGGTGTTGGTGTTGGTGTTGGTGTTGGTGTTGGTGTTGGAGTTGGTGTTGGTCTTGGTGTTGGTGTTGGTGTTGGTGTTAGTGTTGGTGTTGGTGTTGGTGTTGGTGTTGGTGTTGGTGTTGGTGTTGGTGTTGGTGTTGGTGTTGGTGTTGGTGTTGGTGTTGGTGTTGGTGTTGGTGTTGGTGTTGGTGTTGGTGTTGGTGTTGGTGTTGGTGTTGGTGTTGGTGTTGGTGTTGGTGTTGGTGTTGGTGTTGGTGTTGGTGTTGGTGTTGGTATTGGTGTTGGTGTTGGTGTTGGTGTTGGTGTTGGTGTTGGTGTTGGTGTTGGTGTTGGTGTTGGTGTTGGTGTTGGTGTTGGTTTGGTGTTGGTGTTGATGATGATGTTGGTGTTGATGTTGGTGATGATGTTGTGTTGGTGTTGGTGTTGGTGTTGGTGTTGGTGTTGGTGTTGGTGTTGGTGTTGGTGTTGGTGTTGGTGTTGGTGTTGGTGTTGGTGTTGGTGTTGGTGTTGGTGTTGGTGTTGGTGTTGGTGTTGGTGTTGGTGTTGGTGTTCGTGTTGGTGTTGGGTTGGTGTTGGAGTTGGTGATGGTGTTGGTTTGGTGTTGGTGTTGATGATGATGTTGGTGTTGATGTTGGTGATGATGTTGTGTTGGTGTTGGTGTTGGTGTTGGTGTTGGTGTTGGTGTTGGTGTTGGTGTTGGTGTTGGTGTTGGTGTTGGTGTTGGTGTTGGTGTTGGAGTTGGTGTTGGTGTTGGTTTGGTGTTGGTGTTGATGATGATGTTGGTGTTGATGTTGGTGATGATGTTGTGTTGGTGTTGGTATTGGTGTTGGTGTTGGTGTTGGTGTTGGTGTTGGTGTTGGTGTTGGTGTTGGTGTTGGTGTTGGTGTTGGTGTTGGTGTTTGTGTTGGTGTTGGTGTTGGTGTTGGTGTTGGTGTTGGTGTTGGTGTTGGTGTTGGTATTGGTGTTGGAGTTGGTGTTGGTGTTGGTTTGGTGTTGGTGTTTGTGTTGGTGCTGATGATGATGTTGGTGTTTGTGTTGGTGCTGATAATGATGTTGGTGTTGGTGTTGGTGTTGGTGTTGGTGTTAGTATTGGTGTTGGTAGCAATCGATGAACGTCTCACATAGCTTCATTAGTCCATTGTTGTACTACGTGCTAAGCGCTTAACATCCGCCGAAGAATCACTTAGTTTGTTCTGAAAAGTTTAAGATCCTCCTGCAGTCCAGATCTGGACTCGTGTCAAAAAGATTTTGGAAGTCAGTTGCACTGACCTTTGGTTGGTTGGTTCACGTGGTTGCTAAAGATAGAGGCAGATCAATAAGTTCGTGACTTTTTGAATGAAACACAGTTTTTTTTGCAAAAAATAATTTCTTTTTCAACATAATCTCCTTTTAGCTCAAAACACTAAGTCCAGCGTTTCTTCAATTTTTGTATCCCTCCCAAAAAGTAAGATTTTTCGAGGTCCATAAAATAGGCATTTGTTTGATCAATAACACCGAGCCATTTCTTTAGGTTTGGAAGTAGTCACTGGGGGGTTAATCCGGAGAATATGGCGGATGAGGTATCAATTCGTAGTCCAATTCATGGAATTTTGCCATTGAGACACATCGGCATCCGTGCATTATCTTGATGAAAAATAACTATTTTCTTTGCCATATGGGGTCGGTTTTTTTTAAATCCCCGTTAAATCGGTCCAATAAGTTCGCATAATATTCGCCGTTTATTGAGTTTCCCTTTTGATGGTAATCGATGTGGATTATCCCGAGTGCATTCCAAAAAACTGTTGCCATCACCTTATTGGCCGACAAACTTACCTTGGCCTTCTTCGGAGCCGGTTCACCCTGAGGAACCCATTGTTTTGACTGCTGATGGGTCTCTGGAGTGTTGTAATGGATGCCTATTAGCAAAACGCCGCAAAAACTCCTCCGAATTGCGGTTAAACAACTCCAAATAATCCTTTAAAGTTGTCACACGATTATGTTTATGGTCAATTGAGAGCAAACGCGGCACACATCTTGCAGACAGCTTTCCTAAGCACAACTGATTATTTAAAATCGTAATCACACTGGCATATGAAATGCCTATGGCATCAACAATCTCACGCACTTTTACTCTACGATCGGCCAACAGCATATCGTGGATTTTTAGAAATTTTCGGGTGTATTGACCTCAACTCGAAATTCACTTTTATCCATTTTTAAAAAATGCACGAGGTTTTATGTTTTGAACAGCTGTTAAACGCAAAGTAAATGACGGAACTTGCTCAAAGTTTGACAGCAGTCTACTAACAGGTGGTACCTGATGGGAGTAGTGTTGTATTTCATATAACTACGAGCGAAGTTCGAATAGTCACGAACTTATTGATCCGCCCTCTACCATTTAGCATCAATTAGTATCTTGAGACACCGTTTTGCATACCACATCACTCCGGACAGTCTAATGTACAGTGTCTATATCCAAACTCATTAGATCCCCTAGATCTATCTCGTGTATCTCAGTGAGGTTGTGTAGGAAGGGACGGCGTCTATTCATTAAAGCCGGACAACTGCAGAGGAGATGTTCCACCGTATACTCCTCTTCTGCGTGTTCGCAGGCACGGCAGTGGCCATTATATGGAAGATTCAGGCATCTCGCGTGATTACCGATTGGCCAGTGCTCGGTCAGCACGGCAATTAGCCTTGATATGTTCCCCCAATTTTGGCTAATCAGGGAATGAATGAATGTTATATTCTGGCCATGTACTTCTGGATATGCGGCACATTTCCGTCCTATCCCATCTGGCCTTTGCTCATTCAAATTAATGCTGGAAAATACCTCTTTTGACCGACCCTATAGGCGGTGCAACTTACACCATACGGAGTTCAGTGGAGGAGGACCCTGCCCTAGCTAGGTCGTCTGCCCTTTCGTTCCCTAGGAGACCCTAGTGGCCTGGTATTCAAGTAAGAACCACAACCCTGACCTTTAGTCTCACCGCATGTCTACCAATAAAACAGTGACCTGCGAAAACTCAAACAAGTATTGATACCTTACGCTTCAACGCTGAAAACCCCGTCCCCTGTAAAAAAAAATTCTAGAACATAGAATATGTTTGCAACAATCATATACTTATACTGAAGTGCCAGCATTGTCTTCATGAATTGGAGATCAGCTGGTTTTTTGTTTCTTTGTTGACTGTCACGTTTTTGTTGTTAGCAGTTTTTAAGAAGTAACCCCTATTTTGGTCACAAACATAAGTATAGTAATCATTGTGTCTCAAATATGTAATATTGAATAGCAAACAATATGTGTTTGGACACAAGTATACTATATTTGCGACAAGCTACAAATACGTTATATTTACATCCAACTAACCAAAAAAAGAGAGATTTTTCAACGTGTGGCTAGTGGCTGAAGGTTCAGGATCTCCTGCGATCCATCATCAGTCAGATTTAGCTTTCGCGTTCACAGTCCGTGCCTCTCGCCCACATTTCCTGTACCAGCACATAGCAATAACGATTTTGTTTTTTTGTTTGCAAAATCGGCATTAACTGCTTGTAGCTCAAGCATCCGGTTGCTAAATATACGGCCCTGCAAATGGTCTTTAAGCTTGTGTCAATAGAATTTTGTAGCCGTGTAAAAATAGGATTTTAGCTAGAATGCAATAAACGGTGCTGTAGGAAAGGTTCAATTCCTGTGCACGACGACGAATTGAGATTGTCCCCTCCTGGTCCACACTTTGTTCCTCAGCAGCAATATTTTCAGCCGAAGTAACTATACGTATACGCACGGGTGTTGCCATATTGTTCACCGATCCATTTTCTTCGAATTTCTGCATCAAACGGCTGTTTGTTGACTCAGATGGCCGGTTATGTTGACCGAGAAAATAGCGCAATGATCTACATACACTTCTTGCAGAAAGAGCATTTCCTTAAATCGTCTGGATCACTTTTATGCAATGTTCATGTGATTACCGCTCCATGGCTAACTTTTCCAAAGCCAGTAGTATCAACTGTCTGAAATAATCTCAAAAAAAACACTAACATGTCACAGATAATTGCTGTCAAAGATCTGCATTACAATGGAATCACCCTGTACATGCCAACTTGTTTTCAATTACGACTGTTCACTTTCCACAGGAGTAAACTTATTCGTTAATCCACGTTAAGCCACTCTGCTTTTCAATTTTTACCTGTCTTTAATTTGAAATCCTTATTTGTTTATAATTATAACGCTAACACCGAGACCCTCGACAACAATTATAACAGCAGCAGGGGGAGAAATTTATTTTAATTTTCCTGTTGGCTGGCACAATTGTTAACCACATCATCCAGAAATTTGCATATTACGTCAACCAAACAAATACTGTCAGAAAGTCATGGTCTTCTGAGTCAACTTGTGGTAGGTGGAGGTTTCAAGTTTCTCCCTATTTTTTTTTTACATCAAAGAGACTTACAGTCAGGAAAATGTGAATTTACAATTTAAATAAGTTTAAAATAATAATAATGCTGTAATCCTTGATACCGTTTTCGTTTCCCTACTGCCGGTAGAAGTTTCCTTTTCAGACAAACGAAAATGTTTAGTACTTCATTTTTCACATGGGACAGATCGTCAGTCAACAGACATAAAGAGTAGCAGACGTGCAGCAGTTAGCATCGAATGTTGGCGGGTATCCTGGCAGTGAAGGATATTCACTTTTTAATTTTTATAAACTGAATGTCAAAATGTGGTGGGAAACGCCAATGCTCAACAATCATGTACTCGAATTTGCATTTTGGTTTAATGCAAAAGTATGAGAAATATCTTCAACAACTTGAAAGGAAATAAACACACCAAAATATTTACACATGAGATGTTGAGAAGCCAAATTGACTAACTCCCGTTTTCGAAAGATTGTATATATTAGTGACTATGGGTTAAAGTGATGTACCCGGTACATTTTGCATTTGACTATGTAATACACACGCCTGCAGTAATGTTATATTTAATGTTCATTTGAATTTATAATAAACGCGGAATTTTTAAATACACTGGAAACTTCAGCTTCCACACAGTTTTTTATTTTTTTGTTGAAGTTAATCGTTTTCGCTGCTGACACATCCATATTTTAATGAGTGATATTGGATCTGACAGCCACAAATTTTCTTTTGAATTAAATGCATCAAGAAAAACATAGTGATGCAAACATATGACATCCAATTTATGTTTGTAACGTTGTTTTGTCGAGGGCTGAGGTAAACTCAGCCATGTCCAGAGTCGTTAGTTAGGATCCACCAAACCTTCCGAAGTAAGAACAGAATAGTTTACCTTTTTCGGGGGGTTCGAATTCAGATTCTTTATTGATTTTTAATATACATAGTAATTTGATATACATTAATAACATCAACCGCTTTACTCGGTGATAACACTCCTCTTAGCTTGATAAACTCGTCTTCGTTGACAACAATCTTCTGGGGGTACTTGTCTTGGTTTGACAACACCCTTCTGGGAATACTAGCCTTGGCTTGACAAATCGTTTGTGGCTGGTTGCGGACTGGTCGATTCTAAGATGATGGGGAACTCAGTGTCATGCACATGCGATTATTCGGATTCACTGCGTGGATCGGTATCGAATATGCTGGATGCTGGCTCGGTATTTGCTTTGCATGTCCGGTGAGAACGGTTCGGTATCGGTTATCATCGGGTGGGTTGCATGGGAACAGTGAGCCGAAGCGCCTGTGTAGAAACAGTGAGTCGAAGCCCTTTTGTAGGAACAGTGAGCCGAAGCCCCTGTGTAGAAACAGTGAGCCGAATCACTGTGTAAGAATAATGAGACGAAGCTCCTGTGCAGGAACAGTGTGCCGAAGCACCTGTGTAGAAACAGTGTGCCGAAGCTCCTGTGTAGGAACAGTGAGCTGAAACCCCTGTATAGGAACAGTGAGCCGAAGCCCCTGTTTAGGAACAGTGAGCCGAAGCCCCTGTATAGGAACAGTGAGCCGAAGCCCCTGTATAGGAACAGTGAGCCGAAGCCCCTGTATAGGAACAGTGAGCCAAAACCCCTGTATAGGAACAGTGAGCCTAATCCACTTTGTAGGAACAGTGAGCCGAAGCCCATGTATAGGAACAGTTAGCCGAAGCCCCTGTGTAGGAACATTGAGCCGCAGTCCCTGTGTAGGAACTGTGAGCCGAAGACCCTGTGTAGGAACAGTGAGCCGAAGCCCCTGTGTAGGAACATTGTGCAAGATCAGTGAGCCAAAGCTCCTGTGTAGGAACAGTGAGCCTAAGCTCCTGTGTAGGAATAGTGAGCCGAAACCCCTGTATAGGAACAGTGTGCCGAAGCCCCTGTGTAGTAATGTATTTACACCGTCTTTACCAAAGAACGAATCCCAACATTGCTCCTGCCCTTTGCAGAACTAGAGACCCAGACAAAATACTGTAGTCTTATCTGGTTTTTCGCTCGGATGCGACGACTTAAGTCTACTCACCCTTAACACTAAGTACCATCGCCGTAGTGACGCGAATGAGAATTGCATCCAATCACTCATTCTCGTGTGGTCATTAAAACTAGTTCGCTACTACTAATAACGGGTTTTTTAACAGAGACGCTACAAAAATAAATCGGTAGGGACAGCAAACGACGCCATATTTTTTCCCGCTCTTTTGACATTTCTCTTCAGTAAGGTTTGCCATTTCATCATGGAAAGATAGACGAGACAACAAAGAGTCGAAATTATTAAACTTTACTACTGAAATTTGGAGTCAGTGATCTAAACTTTAAGAGGCCAACTTTAAGAGGCCTCAACAATTAGCGATGAGGCTCATTTCTGGCTGAATGCCTTCGTCAATTAGCAAAATATGCGTTATTGCTCAGACAGCAATCCACACGTAATCCAAGAGTCATCATTGCATCCCGAAAAAATTACGCTTTGGTGCGGTTTATGGGCCGGCGGCGTCATTGGGCCGTACTTCTACCGTGATGATCAAGATCGGCACATTACTGTGAATGCGAATCGCTACCGTTCAATGATAACCGAATATTTTTGGCCCCAATTGGATAATATGGACTTGGAGGACATGTGGTTCCAACACGACGGCGCCACAAGCCACACAGCGAATGCCACAATCAATTTATTGGAAACCAAGTTTGGTGAACGTGTTATCTCACGAAATGGCCCAATCGATTGGCCGCCTCGGTCGTGCGATTTGACGCCGTTAGATTATTTCCTGTGGGGCTACGTCAAGCCAGCGACGATTGATGAACTTCGTACGAATATGGAACGTGAAATTGCAGCAGTATCGGCCGATTTATGCTTGAAAACCGTCGAAAATTGGGTTCAGCGTCTGGACTTCTGCAAGTGGCCATGCAAAAGAAATCGAGTTCCATACATAATGGCATCGAACGTGCGTTCACAGGAATAAAGAATTTCATTGGTATCTAAAACCGGTTTTGTTTTATTTAAAAAAATAGTTTTGTATCGCTCTTATTGAAAAACCCGTTATGTATACAATGTCGACAGAGCTTATGTGGTTCTCAGTGAGTGTGATTGTTCGCGGTGGTTGGTGCGAGTGATGATTGTGGTGTGTGCATAGGTGACGGGTAGACCAGGGTCATATACGGGTGGGAATGGCGGTGAGTGTTTCTTATATTTTTTGTGAATTGAAACAGCGGATATTTCCCCCGAACTTTTTACTCAAGAAAATTAAATTTTTTCACATTTCTAAAAGACAGACAGAAATATCAGAGAAATAGAATATTATTCATAAAAAAATTCACAAAATTCTTGTGAAAAATGCAGTCACACCGTTGCTGATTTTGAAAGTTATTTCGAATTGTCGAAGCCCTAAAATCGTACTGGAGCCACACAAGAAAAATTGTTTGGGGTTTTACTCTACTTACTGCATACATGCATTTAACTCAGCATTTATCTACCCCTAAAGACAGTGTTGCACTGTGTAATTTAAACAATGGTCATGTCACTGCTAAACTAACATTTCCTGTATGTATACGTAACCCCATCCCAAATGTCTCTACATTAGGGTGTACTGAAAACTGCGATTTTTCGAATGTCAATCGTGGGGTGTCTCAAAAGATGCTTATTGGCCAACAAAATTTAAAAAAATTTGCACCCAAATACATTAGGAATAACAACTGTCGGCCATCACATAAAAAAATTGATGTTCCCGTAATTAGCTGTTCAATTACGCATCTCCATCTTCAATACAACCCCCTCCATTATTTTCAGTACACCCTACTCTACATTCTAAGAAATTTAATTAGTTTTGGGGGTGGTAAAACACATGGTTATATCAAGAAAATTTATTCTCTATTTGTAACTACACCATTTCCAATCGAAATTCAAAAAGTATAAATTTAGTTTGCAAAACTATCAGTTGAAATTTACAAATTCGATTTTAAATTTAAAATATATCAACTGAAATTTACAAAACTCCATTGTTAGATTAAAATGCATCAAGTGGAATTTAAAAGGCATCAATTGAAATGTAAATTGAAATTTGAAAGACATCAATTGCAATTTAAAAGAAATTAGTTGCAATTTAAAAGACATTAATTGTAATTCAAAAGGCATCAATTGATATTCAAAATACATTAGTTGAATTTTAAAATTTGATATCTAAAAGATATCCGTCAGTGCTGCAGTGGTTAGTGTGCGCGCCTTGAGATCCTCTGTTCGATCCCTGCTCTGACCAACATAAAATTCTTTCGACGGCGGTCACCTCGCATACTGACAGCGACACTATTGAGTATTCAGCCATGAAAAAGCTTCTCAAAATAGCGTTCGGAACCGGTGTGAAACTGTAGGTCCCAATTAGTGTGTATAAAACTAAAAAACGCACAGCTCACAGGTTGTGAGAAGCTCTCGCCAATTCCTTCATGGGATGTAATGGGAAGCAATTTTTGTTTTCTACAAGCAAAATCAACAGAAATATAAAAGACATCAATTGCATTTTAAAAATTATCAGATGAATCTTAGGTTAGAATAGGTTAGAGCGGTAGCCTACATGTCAGCCTCAATTCGATCTTGTAGTCCATTGTGATGCCATAAGGATAAACCGCAAATTATAAGACCGCAAATCACTAGTCCCTCTCATTTAAACAGTTGGCGGATCCTAACATCAGCCCGATTTTCTAACTCCATAAAGAAATGTGAGCCTAGTGTACTCGTAGTAGGCTGCAGTCTTCAGGATAAACCGCAGCACAGAAACTGCACAGCGTCAGCACAGTTTCTCCAAAAGTCACTTCTCAAGACTTTCACACTCTCTGCGTGTCATCCGGCGAGATAATGACTCGCCATGCTGAGACAATATAAGTAAGACTTCCGGTTTCGATAACGTCAACAGGAAGTTAGTGTGTTCCAAGTTTAGGCGGGGCCACACCAATCGCTTAGTGATGGCGACACTATCGAGTATTTAGCCAAGAAAACCCGTCTCAAAATACCATTCGGAACCGGTGTAAAACTGTAGGTCCCAATCAGTGAGCGAAAAATTAGAAAGCGCACAGCTCACTGGTTGTGAGAAGCTCTCCCCAATCCCTTCTTGGGATGTAATGGGAAACTGTTTTTTGTTTACATCAACTTGGAATACACACAGCTCCCTAATAGTCACCACCTACCGCTAGTTGCCATAAGGGCACATCTCCTTAAAAAGATCTTGCAAGTTGCTACAGGCATGCCGACATGTTCTAGTTCACCTGGAGTATATAAGGTAGTCGTCAGTCCAGCAAGTTCATCTGCGAAGATAAGGTGAATATTAAACTGTTCAGCCATCTCATTAAAATATCGGCCACAGTCGGCGGCAGTTCTTTAATTCAGGAAGACAATTTCCAGTAGTTTAATGGTAGCTTGACTATCAGAGAAAATATTGATTCCGACTTAAGGCAGCACATTACTTTTATAGCAATTTAGCTAGCCCTCCAACAGCTAAAATTTTGGACTGGTAGGCCCTATACTGATCAGGTAATCTTTTCGCAATGGACAGCGCTTGGTCCTTAGAAAAGGCACCAAAACATCCTTTATCGACAAGTTTTGAACTATCTGTATATAAGTTCAAGAATATCTGATGCCCAAGGATGTGATCTATCAGGTATAAGAGTGTGGTATTTCTTGTCAAAGAGTGGTTTGGATAATGGGTAATCCTCACTGCCTGGAAGGTCAAGCATTGTGCTAAGAGTGGCACTGTGCTGCAAAACATTTTCCAACCAGAATGACAATTCCCTAAATCTAACGGCACTAGCCGTGGCATGCTGCCCAGCTGCAATGTCCAGGGGTATTAAATGTAGTATGACATTTAGAGCATCAGTCAGTGTCGTTCTCAACGAACCAGTTACACACATACCAGCCATTCGCTGAACTTTATACAGTATCGCGCAATGGTTGGATTTCCTTAGGGCCGCCCACCAGACGCTAATGCCCGATACCCGATCTAGTTCTCTCCATCTGAATATAATATGTTCGTACTGAAGGACGAATCGAACTGGTCTTGACCCGTTCTCAGCTAATCCAATGCAATAAACCATGTTTTCTATCACATGAAATCGATTAACCGAACCCAAAGGAGCGATCCCAAACCATTCCCAGAAGGGTATTCTCAACCGCATCCAGAAGAGTGTTTTCATATCATACCCAGAAGATTGTTCTCATGCTGAACTTAAAACAGTGCTCTCAAACTATTCCCAGAAGTGTTCTCAGACCGTACCCAAACGAGTGTTCTCAAACCATTCCCAGAGAGGTTTTCTCAACCATTCTCATACGAGTGTCGTCAAACCGTTATCAGAAGTGATCTCACACGGAACCAAAGGAGTGTTCTTAAACCATTCAAACTATTCCCGTTCATCACGTATGCAACACACCATCTTCTCGATTATATGAAATATATTGACCGAACCCAAAGGAGTGATCCCAAACCATTCCCATAAGAGTATTCTCATCCGTTCCCAGATGATTGTTCTCATATCATACCCAGAAGATTGTTCTCATACTGAACCGAAAACAGTGTTCTCAAATTATTCCCCGAAATGTTCTCAGACCGTACACAAACGAGTATTCTCAAACCATTTCCAGATAGGTATTCTCAACCGTTCCCAGAAGAGTGTTCTCTCACCGTTCTGAGATATATACAACCGTTTCCAGAAGAGTATCGTCAAACCGTTATCAGAAGTGTCCTCAAACCGAACCCAAAGGACTCTTCTCAAACCATTCCCAGAAGGGTATTTTCAATCTTTCCCAGAAGATTGATTTAAGACCGCACCAAGGAGTGTTCTCAAACCATTCCCAAAAGGATATTCTAAACCGATCCAAATCATTCTCAGAAATATTCTCAGACCGAACCCAAATGAGTATTCTCAAACTATTCCCAGAAGGGCGTGTGCTCAAACCATTCCCTGAAGGATATTCACAACCTTTCCCAGAAGAGTGTCGTCAAACAGGTATCAGAAGTTTTCTCAGACCGAATCCAAATCATTCCCAGAAATGTTCTCAGACCGAAACCAACGGAGTGTTCTCAAACTATTCCCAGAAGGAAGTGGGCTCCCAAGGGAGTGTGCTCAAACCATTCCCTGATGGATATTCACAACCATTCCTAGAATAGTGTCGTCAAACCGTTATCAGAAGTGTTCTCAGACCGAACCCAAACGAGTGTCCTCAAGCCAATCTTAGAAAGGTATTCCCAAATATTACCAGAAGAGTGCTCTCAAACCAATCCCAAAACATTGTTTTCAGTGTGAACGCTAAGAAGTGTTCTCAAACCATTCCTAGAAGGGTATTCTAAAGCGATCCGAACCATTCCCACAAATGTGCTTAGAACGAACCCAAAGGAGTGTTCTCAAACCATTCCCAGAAGGGTATAATCAAATGTTCCCGGAAGAATGTCGTCAAACCGTTCCCAAAAGACTGTTTTCAACGAGTGGATCAATTGTTGTTGATATTTTAAGTTCAATTATTTTGTAACATAAGAAAACAAATTTAGAATGTGAATTCCAACCCCATAGCAGGGTAAACCATTCTTGCCTTATTTCGGAAGGTTTAGTGGTTCCTAATTTAAGACCCTGGATATGACTGACAAAATCCAGGGTCAAAGTTACCAGTTTTTGATGCCGATATTTGATATTCCACAAAAATCTATATCAATTTACGAGTCACCATTTGCGTTATATCTTACAAATTATGAAATGGGTAGATCCTTTCCATTCTACATTGCCAGATTATTTCATACTTTGTCACCTAAAATCCTCTCAAAGCATACCCTTTCGCAATCGGTGTAAGATTGTCGGCCTCGATTAATAAGTTTTCCTAATCCCTTCATAAGATTCTACCCAAATACATTTTTTTTGACCGAATGACTACCTGGGCTTCCTCATTTCCCCTAACTTCCATTCCAAGCAGTAAAAGGACTTTTCCATTCCTTTTAAACTCCATATTAAGCCTGTCTACGCAATAAATTTGCTAACAATTTGCATAAGATAATTTAAGGCCTTTGGGGTAAAATGTGTTACCAAATATCGTTCACTCGTTAAGTTATTAACTCAATAAACCTTTTCGGTTTTATGCTACCGATGTTATTGTGGTCGGTATCCTCAGCCTTGTCTCATCCTTTTTATATAGAAAAAGAACCCACACAGCGATACCGCAATTTAGGATTACGGAAATTCCATTATTGTCCATTTTGAATGAGCGTATGAGTTCGCCTCAATTTATGTGGGTGCCTAAGTGTTGCATGTGGAAATCTATCATAGATAATGTGATTTAATATGTTACCCCAGTCAGCACTATGAGCTATTCAAAAATACTCGCCTTAACGCAAGTATTCATTTGAAATTATATTGTGTATCCTTTTAACGTAGATGTGTTTGTGTTTTTATAGTAATATGCGTGTGTGCGTGTGTGGTACAATAAATACCCTTTCGTAGTGACATTTACTTTATTATGAAGTCTATGTAAATGTTAGCACACACAAAAATCTATGTAAACACAAGGTGGGATGGTGAAGTATAAAATACAGGGGTGTTGGGTTATAATAACAGTGGGAGGATTCGAAATAGTCTGGCACATATAAAAATTCAGGTACACAAATTTGGTTTAGGTAAATTTGCGTTTAGGTAAATTTGTGTTAAGTGTTTCGGTCTGACAAAATTCTATAGATTGTATCTTTGGTTTGGTTTATTAGCACAGCCCACATTGTTGTGTTAGAACATAAATCGACTACAATGTTAATTAGGACCACAACCACAAAACCTTTCAGGGTGATGTCTATGAAAATTACAGATGGTTGGTTATTTAGGTCTGTGTCGCAATTCTGTAATTTTTGGCAATAATAACACTGTGCAAGTCGAAAAAATTCAACTGATTTACACTAATTCGGGTACTACGAATCGAACTGCATCATTAGTTTTTTGCCTTATAATGATGGTTTTATAAAAATGTTGTCGTGCACAATTTTAAAATTTTAAGCAAAAAATTATTACTTTTATTCATAAATTTATTAATAACTGCGAAACTGTTGCTTACCTTGGAAAATAGTATTCGTATAGATTATAGGTTTTGTAATTGTTCATTTTTCTAAATTTGTTTAAACAAAATCGGATTAGGCGTTTCCGAGTAATGGTGACATAAGTACAAATTTGTCTTAAAAAATTAGCTGTAAATCGCAGCTTGTGAGTATAAAATTAAAAAAAAAATCTGTCTGAAACCATCACTATAGGTTAAAAAAACTATTGATGCAATTCGATTCGTAGGACCCGAATTAGTGTAAGTACGTTGAGTCTGGATATTTATAATATATAATTTTTTTATTTTTTTACAGAAACTTCCACAATTTAACTGCCGATTATAACTTTCATTATATGGAATTTTGTCAAACGCTGTCATTAAAAAGATGAAGTATTGCCACAAAGTTCACAACCACACTATTTCCAATTGAAATTTCAAAAAATCCATTGAAATTTAAAAATTCTATTTGAAATTTCAAATACAACAATTGAAATTCAAATATTTTATTTGGAATAAGAAATACAACAATTGAAATTGAAAAAACATCAATTGAACTTTAAAATACATCTATTGATATTTAAAAGATATCAATCGGTTGCGCAATGGTTAGTATGCGCGCCTCTTGTACATGAGATCCTGGCTTTGATCCCTGCACTGACCACCTAAAAAATTTCTTTCATCACCTCGCATGGTGACAGCGACACTATCCAGTATTTAGCCACGAAAAACGTCTCAAAATACCTTTTGGAACCGGTATGAAACTGTAGGTCCCAATCAGTGAGTACAAAACTAGAAAGCGCACAGCACCATTGATCTAATAAAGGTTTATGAACCAAATTTCGGTGAGAGTACTGAGCCAGGGTGCTACCATTTGTATATTAGAAGCAATAGTGAAAAACTGCATCGATATGCACTATTTTTGCAAATGATCAATCTTGGCCTAATCTTGGCCGTAAAGAAAAAACTTTTGAATTCGTTTGAAGCAAAAATAACTCGTTTGCCGCAAAACTAAAAAATGATTTTCACGTTACATCCCATGAAGGGATTAGGGAGAGCTTCTCACAATCAGTGAGCAGTGCGCGTTCTAGTTTTAAACTCACTGATTGGGAGCTCCAGTTTTACACATGTCCCGAACGGTATTTTGATAAGCTTTTTTCATGGCTAAATACTCGATAGTGTCGGCATCACTAACCGAGGTGACCGCCGTCGAAAGAAATCTTAAGGTGGTCTGAGTACGGATCGAACCCACGTCCTCATGCACAAGAGCTGCGCCCACTACCATTGTACCACCGACGACTATTTGATGATATATGATTCGATCAGAGTTCTCAGAAGTTTTGATGAAACCCACCTATTAAATTTATGCTAGCTTGTATCTATCAGTGACCGGGTACAAAAGATATTAACGTTTACTTGTCGAAGAAAAAAATTTTTATTTGTCAAAAATTTAATTTATATTTTTATTTATAATTTTTAAGGTAGGCACCAGGGTCGAAACCCCACAGGCAGGGAATATCTGGCTGGAACCAGGGAACAAAAGATGACACGGGAACAGGCGGATACCAAGTTCAAGATCCCACAGGCAGGGAATCTCTAGCTGGAACCAGAGGGAGAGGTAGACAACAATATCGAGACCCCACTGGCAGAAAATCTCTTACTTGAACCAGCGGAACAAAAGGCAACACCGGAACAAGTGGGTACCAAATTCAAGACCCCACAGGCAGCGAATCTCTGGCTAGCAGCAGGTGAACATAAACAACTCAGGAACGGGCGGGTACCAACTTCAAGACCCTACAGGCAGGGAATCTCTGGATTGAACGAACGGGAGAAGCAGGCAACATGGCCGAGACCCCACAGGCAGGGAATCTCTGGCCTGAACCACGGGAAAAAATACAATATGGGAACAGGCGGGTACCAATCTCTGACTTAACCAAGAGAAACAAAATACAACACGGGAATAGGTGGATACCACGTTCAAGACCCTCACAGGCAGGAATCTCTGGCTTGCACCTGCGGGAGAGGTAGGCAACAAGATCGAGATCCTACAAGCAGGGAATCTCTGGCTTGAACCAGCGAGAGGATGACTAGCTTGGGATTACTGCACTATCTACGTTTGAACTAGGGTTTTTAAGTCTTCAATGTCTGCAGACCGAATCGCCCCGAGTACTAAGATGATCCGCTTTTTATACACTCCGCGCTGATAGCTGACGTTAAACGTCACAGCGTTCTCAGGTTTGCTATCAGCTGATGGTCAGCTGTCTACAACTTCGTGTGATGGCTATTTCCCTCCAGATGGCATTGTTGCACTAACGTTGCGGTTGGATTCAACAGATGGCGCGCTTATTTGGTCAAAAGATGGCGAATGCATAAGTGCGCTGGAAAAGAGCGGGCGACTTCCACCTTCACAAAGTTGATTTGCCACGCATAATCGAATAAAAGTTAATCGAATGGATAGCTTAGGCTTTATAAAAATGGCTGAATGTCTACAAAATATACGACCTGTAATTCTTGAATCATCCACTGGGTTTTTCCTCTTTGTTACAGCAAAGAATAAATTGTTTAGGCCCACGCGCTGATTACATCGATTCATGGAAAAACAATTATAATTCCATCACAATGACTAACACATTGATGCGCTCCAACACATAATTTTGCCTCTCTCTAATTGCAATATTTTACGTAGACACACATCTATGTATCTTTAAAGGAACACATAGCATAATAGCGCATTGTTAACTAAATGGCTAAAGGACTTTTTTCTCGAAGCCAACAGCTGTTGGAAAATGCAGTTAACCCACTTTACTAACGACAGACATAGTTGTATATGCATCCACGCAAACACACAGTCAGTTACATGTCCTCAACCAAAGGAACTCTTATAAATGCACACGTGAACTGTTATAAACACATACATGGTCGGTCATTTATACAATTATGGGATCTACTGGTAGTAGTAAAAAACAATGTAGTTGCTGGCACAATAAACTGTTGGCTTGAACGACCTGTTAAGAGTCGCTTATGTGTCTGTGAGTCTTTAACAAGTTTCGCATTTGTCTTAGCTGAAGGCCAGGACATTATAGTTTAGACAAACATTTCCTCTCTCAGAACACTGTTGCCAGAAGGGTCATCAGTTTGTAATTATTTGATCTAAAAAACATTGTTTTGCTTTAACCAATAGCCTGTTATTACCGGTGCAGTGGAATATTCTAATTATTACATATACATATTATTAAAATTTCATAAATTTCAGAAAGTGTAATTATATCCACATTGGGTCAGGGAAATATTAAGAATTATAAGACAAACACTTGTGAATTATTAAAGCAACTAGCAACTGCCCTATATTCGACAAATAGGTAATAGGTGTCGATTTGTTTCTCGTTAGTCTTCCCAAGAATTTGGCGCAGCGTGAAAATCTGGTCAGTTGTCGATTTTCCAGGCCTAAAGCCGCACTGGTATGGTCCAATCAGGCCAGCGATAATTGGTTTTAGTATTTCGCACATTATACTTGATAGAACCTTATATGCTATGGGTAAAAGGCTTATTCCACGGAAGTTGGCAATGAGAATCGGGTCACCTTTTCTAAATATGGGACATAGTACACTGAGACTCCAAACGCCGGGCATGCATTCATCTAACCAAATTTTGCTAATGAGCTGATGCATGCACCTTATCAGCTCATCGCCGCCAGCCTTAAACAGCTCCGCCGGTAATCCATCAGCTCCGGCGGCTATGTTGTTCTTAAGCCGGGCAATCGACGTCGTCGTGCAAATTGTGATCGATTGTCTGATCGTCATTGGATATCTCAGATACCAGTAGCGCGGAGAAATGATCTCTCCATATTCCCAACATGTTCTGCACATCTGCGATGAGATTTCCGTCCTTGTCTTTACCAAAGGGAGGCCCACGAAGTTCCTTTCGCTATATATTATGTACTAGTTAGTTCCAACACGCCTAAGGCGTCCGTAGAATAATACGCTAATTTAAATGGATCGTTAAGAAAAGATACTTTTTGTAAAATTATAAACTTTTTTTAAGAAAAAAAATTTTTTTTACAGAATGTATTTTTTCTTTTTTAAAGTATATTTTTAGGTGCTTTTTTGTAAGAATATGTATTATATTTTGACGAAAAGGTCCTTTTTAAAGAGACGTACTTCTTTCATTAAAAGCTAATATTTTTTAAGAAAAAATACTATTTTTAAGAAGAAGTACTTTCTGTGAGAAAAAGCCATAAGAGTATGAATTTTTTTACAAAGAAGTACTTTTTTAAGACCAGGTACTTTTAAAAGAACTGGAACTCTTTTTAGGAAATTTTTTTTTATTAAGACAATGTACTTATTTTCAGAAAGGCTACTTATCTCAAGAAAATTAATTTTGTTTCACAAAAAGATACTCTTTAAAGAAACTGTAGTTTTTTAAGAAAAGGCAATTTGTTGGAAGAAAATTTACTTTTTTAAGAAAAAGTACTTAATTTATAAAAAATCCTTTTTTTATGAAAAGGTACTTTACTTTTTGTAAGAAAATGTACTTTTGTTAAGCAAAGGTACTTTTTTAAAAAAAAAATACTTTTTTAAGAATAGAAATAGGTTTTTTCTTGTGAAAATTTACTTTCTTAAGAAAAAATACTTAATTTATAAAAAATCGTTTTTTTATGAAAAGGTACTTTACTTTTTGTAAGAATATTTACTTTTTTTAAGCAAAGGTACTCCTTTAAGATAAGGTTTTTGTTTTAAAAAATTACTTTTTTAAGAATAGAAATAGGTTTTTTTTTTGTGAAAATTTACTTTTTTAAGAAATTCAATTACTTAAGAAAATTTTATTTTTTTTAAAACTTCTTTCACTTTGGCTTTTCTAAATTTACTATTTATTGGGTTCAAAACTACAATATATACTAAATATTGGTTACAGGCTCCACCTAGAAAACATCCCATTAAACAAGAATTTTCCCAAATATGTGAGACATCTAGTTAGTCTAGACACAAACCAAAGCAAAAGTAAACAATATAGTTGATAATGGTGGGTTGTAGCACAGACAAATAAAAAAGCGTAGATGGTGAAAGATAAGTGGTGGATTTGAAAATAGAGTCTGAGCAAAATGATGGCTGGCACTCAAATCCCAGCTGTCTGAGGAGGTATGACGGGACTTGGTCAAATAGCTCAGCTGAATCGCTAGAGATACTCCTGAAAACTCACTTCCCGGGCTGCAAGAACACATCCAGAGAGGTGCCGATATTATCAACCCAATACTGGGATACTTATGGTATAGAGGATATAATCAGTCCGGACAGAATATCCTGGGCCATCAATAGCTTCTCACCATATAAATCTCCGGGCCCAGATGGTATTATACCAAAGATGCTGCAATGCGCGGAGGTCATGATTAGGCCGTGGCTATGTATTATATTCCGATCCTGCCTGACTCTTAACTTCTTACCAAAGAGTTGAAGCCAGGTAAGAGTAGTCTTCATTCCCAAGGCGGGGAGATGGAGTAATGAGAGCGCAAATAATTTCAGACCGATCAGCCTCTCATCGTTTCTTCTGAAACGCTTGAAAAGCTAATTGACGCACACGTCCGCAAGAAGATGGATGGATCGCCCAAAATATCACGCAGCCAAAATGCATATCTAAAAGGCCGCTCAACCGACACAGCCCTGCACGAAGTCGTCAGAACTATTGAGAGGTCTATGGAATACAAACAATATACCCTCGCTGCCTTCTTGGATATAGAGGGTGCTTTCAATAACGTGAGCTCAGCGGCTATAGAAGAATCACTCGATGATCTAGGCGTGGAAACATTCCTCAAGAGTTGGATAGTGACAATGCTACAGAGCAGAATTATCAACGTCTTTATGGGATACAGTGAGTCATCAAAGCGGGTGAATAGGGTAACTCCCCAGGGTGGAGTCATCTCTCTCCTACCGCCGTGCCTGCGATGACGCAGAAGAGGAGGAGACGGTGGAGCGTCGCCTCTGCAGTTGTCCGGCTCTGATGAATATACGCCCGAAGACTATGGGCCGTCCCTTCCTGCATAACCTCACCGAGATACACGAGATAGATCTAGGGGATCTAATAAGGTATTTCCGATTAACAGGCTGGTTATAGACACGGTACTTTGGACCTTCCGGAGTGATGTGGTATGCAAAACGGTGTCTCAAGACACTAATTGATGCTACATAGTATCTTTAGCAACCATGAAAACCAACCAAACCAACCATGGTTGTAGTCATACATGGGATTTTTTAATTTGCATTGGATTTAATTTGCATTACTTTATCGAATGCAAATGCAAAAGAATTGCCAGTGTTCGCAATGCCAATTAAAAATTTTTGAATTTGCATTTGCTCAGGCATCGGATGCCTATTATAATGAAATATGGGAATGCTTTTCATTGTTTTGAATTTGTTTGACTGCTGGCAATTCTGTTTTTAAAGTATTTTAAATTTAAAGGTTTGGGGCCTCGATAGGTATGGCCTTGTGGTATTTTCAAATTCTTAAACCTGAACTGTATAAAATATTTGAAAATCATAACTGCCACACATGAAGGAAATGCTTTGTTAATGAGTACAATTGCCAATGGTATATATATTTGTTTTGGAATTTGCATTTGTAGAGGTAATTCAAATTAAATCACAAATTATAATTGTCATATAATTCATTTGCCCCATGTATGGTTGAAGTATAATAGTGTTGAAATAAAAGTTGTTTAATTTTTTTTACATTTAGCCCCGTATACTTTCAATACAATTTCAATGCCTTTCGAAAGATTTTGCCAATACTTATTACACACTTTTTGTAAATTTGTAACACATTTTAAGACGTATTTTCATACAATTTTAGTACTTTTTGAAAGCTTTTCAGTATTTTTTAACAACATTTGGGAACATTTGCTGAAATCACCAATTTAACGATGTCATAATAAAAATCATAAATATGTTAACTATGCGACTTTAACAAGGACCCAACTGACAGCCTAACGAACCATTTCAAATTTCCTAGAAGTTCAATGAATTAAACATAATTGAAATATCGAGTACATAACAAGTACCCATACACTATGTCCGTCCTAACAATTCGTATGTGACCTAATAACATATTCATAAGGCAACATCTTTATTTCCATCCCGATTCGTTAGAAATTCAAACTCAAATTTAAAATGGAAACTGTGGCTAAACACAATATATCAGCTCGGCGATTTTTTTTTGCCTTATCCACTTTGTGATTATGGCCAATGAGAGAATATGAACAAATGTTGCTAGGAAGTTAACCATAACACGTCGATTTCTATTTGAATGAATAAACAACAAATTTTCCAAACCATTGAATATTCAGTATAAAGATTAAAGTAAATACAAGAAGACAACAGTAGCAGAAACGGCAAGTGAATCAGTAACAGAAGAAGACGAAGTAGAACACAAACAGAAACAGAAACATGTATCCAGAACTCAGCGAGCAGCGGCGATAGAAGCGTTGAAGGGACATGATAAGTCTGCGATAATTATGATGGTGTTCATGCTGTGGCCCAAGGGTGCGTTGGTGTTGTTGTCATCGCCTTTTAAGCGCGAATATATTCATGTTGACAATACCACAGAAAAGTGATGATAACAATGGGTTGTGCAGAGATTTGTTGTCACTGTTTCGCAGGAAAGAACAGTGGGATAATTCCATACATGGGGCAAATTAATTATATGACAATTATAATTTGTACTTTAATTTGAATTACCTTTCGAAATGCAAATTCAAAAAACTTTCAATACCATTGGCAATTGTAGTTGTTTTCAAAGCGTTTCCTGCATATCTGCCACTTTAGGTTTTCAAATATTTTATACAGTACAGGTTTATGAATTTGAAAGTACTATAAGGCAATATCTATCGAAGCCACAAATCTCTACATATAAACTACTTTCAAAACAGAATTGCCAGCAGTCACACAAATTCAAAACAATTAAAAGCATTGCCATATTTCATTAAAATTGGCATCCGATTCCACAACCTACATTTGCATTGACCGAGCAAATGCAAAGTCAAATTTTTTTAATTGCCATTGCGAACAATGGTAATCCTTTTGCATTTGCATTACTTAAAGTAATGCAAATTAAAATCCAATGCAAATTAAAAAAAAAACATGTATGATTCGTATATTTCATTACAATTATGCATCCGATTCCACAACCTGCATTTACATTGACCGAGCAAATGTAAATTCAAAATTGTTCAATCATCATTGCGAATAATGTTAATTCTTTAGCATTTGCATTAGGTAAAGTATTGCAAATTAAAATCCAATACAAATTAAAAAATCCCATGTATGGATAATACACAAAAATCAGCAAGTTTGTCAATTAGGTAAAAATAACTATAAATTTATCGTTTTCCGGCGAACGATGTTGTGAGTAGAGTACACAGTTTTGAACAGGGTTCCATATTTCATACAATATAAAAAATGTTGTACCTACACGCTGAAAATTTTTTAATTTTTTGTTGTTTGGATGCAACTATAACATGTGTTTGGAGCTTGTCGCAAATATAATATACTTGTGCCCAAACGCATTGTCTTTGCTATTCAATATTACATGTTTGAGACACAATAATTAATATGTTATAACATATGTGTTTGCGTCACAAATATATCCTTTTTTGTGATACAAATGCAGCCGTGTTTGTTGCAATGTTTATACTCTCTCGAGAGCAAGAGAATAAAAGAGGGGCAACGAGTGTGTATATCTTTTAAGTGTGGATCTGTATTTTGTATTATTCTCTCAGTGAGTGATCCATTTGTGAAATATAATAAAAGAAAAACACAAGTTATTAATACACGATTGAACTAGATTTGTATATAAGTATATTGTTCCTGTACCAACGCATAGTGAGGACCAACGCATAGTTGAAACCTTCTGAAGACAAAAACATGAGAGACAACAAAGAAAGGAGAAACAACAAAGCAGCAGATTCAAAACAAAACAAATAACGCATTCAATGCAAGTAAATGTAAAAATCATTTAAATCTTCTAATGTTTTGTATTAATTATTTATATAATAAATGTGGATATATTTTGATAAAATTAATTATAATAAATAAAGAAAGAAAGAATAATTCGTTTCTAAATATTATTATGTTTGGAAGAAAATATGAATATGTTTCCACGTAAGCATATAGAGGTTTGGGAGAAACAGGCGAATGCTTCCACGTAAGTATATGGATGTTTGGGGTGAAGCACGCATATGTGTAAACGTAAAAGTATACATATTTGTCAGTAAACATGAGAATGTTTGCATTCAAATACACCTGAGTTGGGGATATAAATGTTTGAAGTGTGTTCCAAACATATACATGGTTCCTGCAGAATATGTTTGGGAGAATATGTTACAGAGGCCGTTTTTTTCAGCGTGCATTGCGAATGGTACATGTAGCCTTCTAAGTAGTTTTGTTCATATTTGATTAACAGTCAGAGGATGATCTCTATAACTGCAGTGCTTTGAATTAGTGTAAGGAAAGTAGGTTGGATATAAAGGGCTTTTCAACAGAGGCGCTACAAAAGTAAACCGATAGGGACAGCAACCAACGCCATATTTTTTCCCCGCTCTTTTGACATTTCTCTTCAGTAAGGTTTGCCATTTCATCATGGAAAGATATACGAGCCAACAACGAGTCGACATTAGTAAAATTTACTACCGAAATTTGGAGTCAGCGACCTAAACTTTATCAGCGATGAGGCTCATTTCTGGCTGAATGGCTTCGTCAATAAGCAAAATATGCATTATTGGTCAGACAGCAATCCACACGTAATCCATGAGTCATCATTGCATCCCGAAAAAATTATTGGTGCGATTTATGGGCCGGCGGCGTCATTCGGCCGTACTTCTTCCGTGTTGATCAAGACCGGCACATTACTGTGAATGCGAATCGCTACCGTTCAATGATAACCGAATATTTTTGGCCCCAATTGGATAATATGGACTTGGAGGACATGTGGTTCCAACAGGATGGCGCCACAAGCCACACAGCGGATGCCACAAACAATTTATTGGAAACCAAGTTTGGTGAACGTGTTATCTCACGAAATGGCCCAGTCGATTGGCCGCCTAGGTCGTGCGATTTGACGCCGTTAGATTATTTCCTGTGGGGCTACGTCAAGTCTATGGTCTATGCCAACAAGCCAGCGACGATTGATGAACTTCGTACGAATATCGAACGTGAAATTGCAGCAGTATCGGCTGATTTATGCTTGAAAACCGTCGAAAATTGGGCTCAGCGTCTGGACTCCTGCAAGCGTGCCCGTGGTGGCCATGCAAAAGAAATCGAGTTCCATACATAATGGCATCGAACGTACTTTCATAGGACTAAAGAATTTCATTGGTATCTAAAACCGGTTTTGTTTTATTTAAAAAAACTTTTGTAGCGCTCTTATTGAAAACCCCGTTACGAAAAACAGTGATCATCGTTGTTCACGTTGAAAAAACGGTTTCTGTAACATCTCCTGTTAAACACATTCTGCAGGAACCATGCCTATTTTGGGAACACACTCCAAATATTCAAATATTTGCAAGTACTAATCTCACTTATATTTAAATGCAAAATGTTACTTGCAAAGAGATATACTTTAAAGTGGAGAAATACATATATGTGTATTTCATCCCAAACAAGCATTTACTTACGTCGAAACATTTGTGTGTTTCCTCCCAAACGAACAATTGATGACTGAATGCATGAAACTACAACGCAGCAGATCAGCCAACATAACAATCGCTCAATTTATTTACACATGCATTCAGGAATATCTATACAACACTGACAGAAAACATAGCGCAGTAACAGTAGTTCTGTTAAACACTTGCATCATTTCCCTTGCGGGCGTTTTTAGTCGGTCTGTTTTTTAAATCTCTATTTTCTAATATTATTCGAGCTCAATCAATACCTTTTTAATATTAAGTCCGTTTCTTCCGATGTTCTTTTTATTTTATTGATCTCTAACAGTTCAAGTTTGTCAATCATCATCCGGTACAAGATGGTTTTTTTTCATAAAAAATAATTTTCATTTAAAAAAAACTAGAAACTTTTTCTATTAAAAATAATTTTTAATGAAACAAATGATCTTGAACCGGATAATGATTGCAAAAATTAAGATCATCTATTAGCTTTATATTATTTTGGAAAAAGTTGAGCACAAAAAGTGTTCCAATGAAACCAAAACTGTCTGTATAGCTATTTGGAATCTTGCCAAGATCTCATCAGCAGATGTTTTTGGTATGCTTTTCGGTGAATTGAATAAAACTATATGTATCGAAATACTCATCTTTTTAATGAGAATTCTTTTATACATACGTTCGAAGAATACCAAGCATGAACATTGGAACACTTCCAGGCACAACTTTTTTTCTTTATGGCGAAAAACCAACGGTTTCAAACAGACGACGGTTTCAAACAACAAAACAAAGAGCTGCCATCAACAATAATATTGTTTCGAGCTCGCGGTGATGTACTACATCAACTTCCATCGTTCCCCTTGCGGGAAATATAACATTACATTGGCTGAGAACTATCTGACTTTGCCTCTGTCTTATTATTTTACTCTCGACAGGGCACAGCGGCAAAAAAAAATAAGTAAATAGTGTACCAAACACAGCTGTAGTTGTGTCACAAACATAGCTGTATTTGGATAGCAACATAGTATAACATAGTAATCGATTTATAATTATGTGTAATATTGAATAGGAAAAACAAAGTGTTTGAACACTAGTATTCTATATTTGCGACGAGCTCCAAACACACATTATATTTGCATACAAACAAAATAAAAAGACAGATGTTTCAGGGCGTTGATATTTGACTTAACCTTGGAAGTGGAAGATTGTTGCACATGCGGATAGAGTAGTGAAGATAGGTATTGGTGTCAGTCTATGAACGACCTACTTAGACTTACTATTCCATTGTGATACTACGACCTAAAGAGATTAAGCGTTAGCCCCACCGGAGAACCATTTTGTTTGCTCCAACAAGCTCAAGACCTTGTCAATATCTGTATAAGATGATTGTTCCAAGTCCTAAAACAGGTAAGGTCCCCAGTTGACATCCACCTGCCGGCTAGTGCTGGGCACGTGCAAAGAAGATATACAGTGGATTATCTTCTCCTCATCGTAACAGCTTCTACAAAAGTCAATTGCCTTGACCAAAATTCCTACAATGATGAGGTAGTGTAGTAGAAAGAGACAACAATAGCTCCCTAGAGTAGTCCCCGTAGCATGCCTGATCATTCATTTACGAACCATCCGTTTAGAAATTCCCATATCGTTCTTTGCCAGAACCTCCTTTGTTCGAGGAATCCGATTCTAGTATCAGAGCGATATTTCCTAAAGAATTTTGGTTCCGCTTTCATAGAGTCGACATGTGCAGGAATGTTGGGAATACCTTCCAGTACTGTTCCCTGACCGACCCCAACAATTGTCCATTATGAAACTTGCCGTAACCTTATGGCAGACGTGGAAGCAACCTGCCCGTCTATCATGTCCACCGGCAACATATATAACATAACATTCAGTGCATCAGTGGTGGAGTTGAGCAGAACACCGGGATGCATATTGCCGCCGTTCTCTGAAACCCAGTCAGTAGTGTACCATAGGTGAGTTTCTCAAGCAGCTATCACCACACGATAACCCCATAAAGCATTATCGGTCTCACCACCACTGTATAGATCTAGTCAACAATCTAGTTAAAAATTATGAATGGACCACGTTATGACAAACAGAGAGTAATACGTTTTGAATCTTTCTCCAGATGTCGCCAGTGCTTTTGGGTCATTCAACTCGTTCCATGAGTTCTCTATACTATTCTATACTCTTTGGTGACGATGACCTGCTTGTTTGTTCGCTGCCGCTACATCAATACCATCATACTTATTTTCAGGCAGTAACCATTGTTGTACGTATATGATGATAACGCTGTGTATTGTTTGCATGTGTTTACTTTGATAGATTGTCCTACCCGTGCCTATAGCTGTGAACACATCAAAATTCCGGCCCAAAAAATGATCAAACAATTGTTTTCGGAAGAAATATATATGAAACAACCCTGTAATGGATTTAGCTTACGAAATTTTCGCGAAGAGCTGAGTACCAAGCAACTGAAAAGTGGTCGAAATTTTCCGTTCATGAAATGTTCGTTATTTTTTATACACGTATAGCAACGGAAATTTCATACACACTAAATACCAGACTTGAAGAGGTAAAATAAACGATTTGTATTTCGGGAAACGTTTCTAAACTACGAAACATAGGAACCTCTAATAATTTCAAATTTACATTTATTTTTCACATACACTAGGCCGGGCCGAATAAAACAGTTGAAGCTAAAAGACAAATCGTTCTATCGGTCAAGTAAAATACGCACTGAAAATTTCAGAAAAAACAATTAACCCCTTCACGTCCCGCAATGCACTTGAAGCACAATCGAGATGAAATTTCACCTTTTAGAAAATTTTAATGTAATTGGATTACATTTTCAAAGTTGTAAGGATGGTGAAATGGAGCATGTGTCATGTTGGTACACGCAAGGAAAAAAGTCGTTCCTCCCAAACGAAATCTCTGTTAAGCCATATATATCATTAAGCCATATATATCATTTCTTTTGGGAGAGCCGAAAAATGTTTGCAGCAAACGAGTTATGAAAAATATATGCTGAAACAACGTTTGGAAGAACCGAAAAACGGTTCCACCAAATGTTCTTTCGGTTACAGCAACAGAGTTGTAATTAAAACTTTCATTTATTTAAACTTCCAACCATTATGATTTTGGATTTACGCATAAAGTTTGTTTTAAAAAAAGTTTGCATTCTTGTGTATTTATTCACTGTTTACTTACACGTCTGTCTCGCCTTGCATTCAAATAACAACTAAAAACGCAGTAAACTACAACGCGTCAATTGTCAATCCAAGATATATTGACAAGGTAGAAGCATTAGATTGTGTGATCACTTTTATATGTATGCGTGAGCGTGTATGGCAAACGTGTGGATAAGACTAGAAATATTGAGAGAAATTTACGTTCTTCATAATCTGTGCTCCCATTAGAAAAATGGCTAATTTCAGTTATCGCAAAGGTTTTTTTAAATTAGCGGCAAATGTAATTTTGTACGCGTTTGGTGCAAACGAGAAGTCGTTTGTTGCGGCAACCGAGCAATAAACGTTTTGTTTTCTTTGCGTGTATGTATGAGCATCAACAGCTTTGAAGAAAATCATTTTAAATATGCAATAAATACAGTTTACTTGAGTAGAAAACGTACGTTTTTGCAGTTTTTGCTCTGTAAAACTGCAGCAACATAATTTTGAGAATTTAGAATGAATGGGTTTTATTGGAGAGGTAATTGCTTTCAGTGTAGTCATATAGTCTGTGTGAAAATAATTATACTGAAAGAAATCCGCTTCGTTGCTGCAATGAAGAGTTGTGTATACCCAATGATTTAATCGTTGCTGCAACTAAAAATTACATACATGATTTTTTTGACATTTGTTCGTTTCGTTGATGCAACAACGAAATTCCTATTTGGTTAGCGCCTTTTTTTGCGTAGATTTTAACAGTTGGGTGTAAATGGTCACTTTCGCCCACATTTCCATCCCTTGATTTTGCATCGAACTGGGTGTTAAGCAAAAAATTAATACTGTAATAGACTTAACATGCCAATCGGTTGGCTATCAGACAACGTGGTTCTCTCTTCCGACCTAATTTAATCCTACTTAAGCGATTGCAGAATAATGGTAGTCAGACCCAGTTTATCCATTTTCCACTTTTCTTAAAAATATTTTTCTTCCACTGTTGCACACTGTTAGATAAATGAACAATTCTCAGCACATCCATACGGTTACAGCTGAATGCACATAAAAAAAAGGATAAAAATAAATAAACTCGTAAACGCACACGTAATGAAATCCTTGCATATGTCACAACCTTTTTTGCACATGATAACATAAATGTTGTTGCCCTTCCGCTCCACCATAAAATTTGTCATCACACAACACTTGGCAACAATGCGAGGATATAGCGATAGGAAATACATATTTACATGGCCGTGATCTTACTGTGGAATATGTTAAAATAAAAAAAACCCCATCAACCACAGTGACCTATTCCACGAAAGTGCAACACAAGCAACACCAAGGTTGTCAACGCCATCATCCCACGCATCTTTGCATTTTCAATGAATTCATACACATCGCATTTCTCATTAACATCATTCGCCCACACCAGGGGAGGAGGCAATCGATATGTTGTATCGCCAAGTGGTAAAGTTATAAAAAAAAGGACCGTCTTCAAGTGCGCGAGAATTTTATAATAGCTCGTCTTTGGTTATTTAAATATTTTCTCACTATCCTAATTTTTCAAATTTTGCTGTCGAGGGCAAAAGGCTGCACCAAAAATCATGTATAAATAAAAATAAATAAATGTTTTCCATTACATCCCATGAAGGGACAGAGGAGAGCTTCTCACAATCACTGAGCTGTGCGCTTTCCAGTTTTCACTCACTGATTGGGACCTACAGTTTTACACCGATTCCGAACGGTATTTTGAGAAGCTTTTTCATGGCTAAATACTCGATAGTGTCGCCGTCACTAAGCGAGGTGACCGCCGCCGAAAGAAAAATTCTTTTTAAGGTGGTCAGAGCAGGGATCGAACCCAGGATCTCATGTACAAGAGATCCGACAATTTGGTAGTCGCTGCAACGAAAAATTTCATACATTATTTCTTTGACAATTTTTCATTTCGTTGCTGCAACAACTTAATTTTCGTTCCTGCAACAAATTTAGTAATTTAGATTTTGTACAAAACTGGGTTAAGCATTTATTTATTTATTTATTTATTATTTATTCTATTTGTTTTTTTAATTCTACAACAAAACATTCGTGTGAAACAGTAAAAATATCATGTTGTTATGATATTAATTAACACAGGTAAGATAACGATTACATACAAAATTATTTTAAATATAAATATAAATAGAAATATAAATACATTAAAAAAAGTAAGTCCATGAAATTTAAACTACTGATATTTTGTTTATCTGAAGCAACTTCATTGCAGTAATGAAACAAATTCATTGCAGCAATGAAATACATTTTTTGCAAGAACGATACTTATTCATTGCAACAATGAAACAAATTCATTGCACCCACGAAACAAATTCGTTGGAATAATGAATCAAATTCATTGCAGCAACAACTATACTTTCATCGCAGTGACGAACAATTTGCAATTGATGAACACATTTTCGTACTGGGAATGAAACTGTACATTAGATCACTTCGGATCACTTTGTTGGGGTGATGAATATTTTCATCCCTGTGGCGATGCTTGTCCGCTCAGTGTACGAGATGTTCTAGATGGGGTTTCATCCGACGAGCATAAATTGGTCTGTTCTTTCTCTTTTTCTTATTTTCATTGGCGATCTCCTGGGTCAGATTGTGAATCCAATCTACTCTTTTGTGGATGACAGCAATCTCTGTCATTCTTATTCATTCGACAATAGGCCAATTCTTCAAGAGATTGAAGCCAAACGCAAACGCAATGGCTATTGTGCGCGGCTCTTGTACATGAGATCGTGGGTTCGATCTCTGCTCAGACCACCTTACATTTCATTCGACGACGGTCACCTCGCTTAGTGATGGCGACACTATCGAGTACTTAGCCATGAAATAGCTTCTCGAAATACCGTTCGGAATCGGTGTAAAAACTGTAGGTCTGAATCAGTGAGTGTAAAACTAGAAAGCGCACATCTCACTTATTGAGAGAAGCTCTCCTCAATCCCTTCATGGGATGTTATGGGGCACCATATTTTTTAAGACTCAGTAGGACACAGAGGAGGAGGAGACAGTGAAACATCTCCTCTGCAGTTGTCCGGCTCTAATGAATAGACGCCTAAAGACTTTGGGTCGTCCCTTCCCACACAATCTCACTGAGGTACACGAGATAGATCTAGGGGATCTAAAAAGGTATCTCCGATTAACAGGTTGGATATAGACACTGTATATTAGACTGTCCGGAGTGATGTGGTATGTGGTAAAACGGTATCCCAAGACACTAATTGATGCTTCATAGTATCTTTAGCAACCACGTAAACCAACCAACCAAGACCCAGTAATCGGATTGCTGACCAAGGTGTGTCATCATTGTCTATGAAGAGTGTGGATATTGATGAATCAGACGCTGTTGATGTTCTGGGCATGAAAATACAATGTGATATCCGTTGAGTAAAACATGTATTTGAAGTGTCGAAAGATGCATTCAAATGTCTAGGCTTTTTAAAGCGATGCAAGAAATACCTCACTCCATATGATCGTCTTAATATCTAGAGCCACATACAGGATGGAACATAACTCCCATATATGGGCAGGTGCTCCTAAGACATCTTTGGAGCTTCTCGACCGTGTCCAGATCACAGCGAGAGTGTTGATAGGGGACAGTAGGGTATCCAACTGTATTGCCTCCCTTGAGCATGTGGGTTGCGTGTCGCTGTTCTCTCGATATTTTCACGGTATGTGTTCCTCGGACATCCGTTAACTTATGCCAGATGTGATATAGAGTGACCGGTTAACCGCACTAGAGTGACCGGTTAACCGCACTACACACAATAGAGAAAATTCGTTCTTCAGTCGTACAGTCCGTATGTGGAATAAACTTCCGGAATACAAAGATGCAAGGGAAATGTCAATAATCATTACTCCCTCTTTCCACCATCCACTATTTCAATTTTCCTTCGCCAATACAATGCACTGCATTTATAGGGGGCATCCCCTGAGTGTTGGTGTGATAAAAAAAATCGCCTACAACATTTTTCGCAGCCCATATTGGTATGGGTCGATTTTGAGAGATCTGCGGTTATCCACAGTAATACGGCATTTACACCGACCAACTTTAATGCATTTCGAAGGTTAACTCTGTTAACCCACGCTAACCCAGAAGATTACTCATACAATGTTAATCTAAAGTTTAATTTTTAACATCATTTTAAACTGGTGTACATTTTGATGCACCACTGTTTGTTACTAAAAAACCATAATAAAAACATACACAAAAAATCAACTGTTTGACAGATGGAAGCCGATCGAAAATTTTCTGATGCGTCGCCGCCATCAAAAGTTTTTTGAATCTCACACCGCCGCCGATATAAATGGCTCTTATTGGTTTAAACTGTGTTCAAATTTTATCGATTGGTCCCATTTGACTCACTGATCCAATTTTAAAGGTTTAATTATTTCAAAAACATCCCAGATTTGTACAAAACTGTCAAAAGCAATAGTCGCCAACTTAATTTTTCTGTTGTGTCGCCGTCTACGTTAATTTTGTCTCGGGGCAGAGTTTGTCTAAGCACGGAGTTGCCAACTGAAATGTCAATTTAATCTCGAATTGGGCGGTGTAAACGGCAAAGATTAGAGAACAAGGTTATCGCTAACCTGACTGCGATAAACGGCGGTGTAAATGCGTTACAAAAGTCGGCTACCTGACACACACTTCAACCTTTGAGAGAAGCAAAACTACTCCACTCGTATTCCGGATCGACAAGACTAGAGGGGGCGTATACCAGGTTATAGAAGGCATTTCAATTTTTACCCTGACGGTTCCAAACTAGATGGCAAGGTAGAGTTTGGGGTCTACTGTAAGGAGCAGACCATACACAGGCAACTGTAATATCCTTCAGGCAGCAGTTCGAGAAACTTTCAATTGGCTGGGTCGAAACGTCATCACCACCTGGGGTATCAACATCTACTCTAACAGTCAGGGCGCTATAAAATCTCGGCAATCTATATTCCCGACTTCAAGAACTGCCTGCAATTGCTGCGCATCTCTAAATGAGATGATCGTGAAGTTCAATATTCACCTTATTTGGGAGCCGGGCCAAAGAAAGATTCTGGACAACTATAGAGCAGTTGAGTTGGCCAGATTAGGAACTACCGTACCTCCCAGCAACGGAATTTGCGAAGCCTTCCATGAATAAGGCATGCGGAATCCTTCTTTGGTAATGCCTACTTTAATAAAGCCTGCGAAATGCATGATTTTATAAGGCTTCCAGAGGCTTGTTAAAAGAATGCCAGAAGACTCTGTTGTTCATGAAAACCTGTCTTTCCACATGTTCGCAATTCGTCGTTGCAAAATCATAACATCCGATAGTCCAATAGATAAAGCGTCCGACTGTAAGTTCTAAGGATGTGTGTTCGATTCCTGTGACTGCAGAATATAAAAAAAAAATAATTTATAAGAATTACAATTGGTTAAAGTATAAATCTGAAATATGAAACTAATTTGCATATACATTTTTTTATATTTACTTAAGTCCTTCTAAAACTACTCTTTTTGCAGGCCTTCATAAAGCGTTCTAGTAGAGAGGGATGGAAGGCCTTGCCTCCCAATCTCACGCAATGTTAAAAAGAAAGGAGGAGGCAATGTATAGGAACGGCCTGCCTTATTCTACAGAATGCCTTCTGGGTCATGATTTCAGGCCTTCTAGCTCTTGATTTCCGCCTCTGGGCTGTTTCACTGGATATGGAGCATGTGGGTATGCCCCTTACTGCATGCAAACTAATGCTTCAAAATGAAGGTTTCAGACATACGAATGATATATGAGCCAAAAATTGCAGGACCATTCGACAAGTATGGCCAAGTTAAGACCCCTCCCGTACGACACAACTGATACCCATTCCTAAAAAAGATACCTCTATACTAGTTCCTGTGATAACTGGACACTGTTTAATAGGCAGACACGACTGTCGACTTTGAACCTTAGCCCATGATTACTGCAGAAGCTGTGAGGATGAAGTGGAGGACGAGGAAGACGAAGACGAAGAAGAGAACGTCGAAAATTTGCAAATATCTAGGATATTACTTCACACTGGATCTAACAGACATTCAGGAAGTTAAACTTAGTTGTCTTAGGATCGTTCTGCAGAGTACTATTCCGTATATTACCCAAATTTGTGTCCATGCCCCGAAGAAAGATGATGATGTTAAAGACATAATGAGCGCCTATAGGAAACCTATGACCGCTGCCCTGGCCATGACATTAATATTGTACTCGGAAATTTTAATATTAAAGTAGGCAAGGAAACTGTGTTTCATCCAACTATTGTCAATTTTAGTCTACATGCTGACAGTTCCGACAACGGTATTAGACTGATTGACTTTGCCGCAGCAAAAAACATGGTCATTAATGGCACAAGATTCCAGCATAAAGACATCCACAAGGCTACTTGGGTATCCCCTGATCAAAGAACGAAAGACCAAATTGATCACGTGGTAATTGATGGAACGCACTCGTCCAGGGTAATGGACGTACGAATGATCAGAGGATCAGAGGAGCTAACATCGATTCTGATGACTGCCTGGAGGCAACAAAGATTCGCACAAGATTAAGTAGAACGAAAATCATACGAAACCAGACGCAGAGAAAGCTAGACATCGGAAAGCTGCAAATACCAGAGGTAGCCACAGCCTACTTAAGGAAGCTCTCACAACAATTTGATACAGAACCTACCGCCTCCCGATGACGATCTTGAAGCGCAGAGAAACCCAATTCCCGAATTTACAAAAACTGCCGCAACAACCGTAGGTGATTTTGAAATACCGCTTCGCTATGCACCATGGTAGGATCAAGAGTGTCGCACTACAAATGATGAAAAGAACGCTGCACGTATGGAAATGCTTCAGTCAACTGTAACGCGAGCTGCAAATGAGCGGTACAGTGAAAAAAGGTAAGCAGGTAAACCGTCTTTTTGGGCGTAAGATACAGCAGTGGAGAAAGCACGAGGTTGAGAAAATTGAGACTTGGTTGGTTGGTTGGTTGAAAAGGCTGCAAGACACCACGCTGTCTAGCACACTTATTCTAATGAAGCCCATTGTGATACCTGAAGTTTCCTCTATAGCAACTATTGTCTAGTCGTCTAGCCAATTTGCCCTTTCAATGGATTTGTCTATAAGTCCTACAGGAATATCCTGTAGGTCTACGGTGCTAACTAAATGTGTTCCGAATATCCTACTTCTCAGTCCTGCCAGAGCAGGGCAGTCCAAGAGAAGGTGTTTCGTCGTTTCTTCGTCCTCTTCCATGCAGCATCTACAGAGAGTGGAGTTTCTATGTCCCAATCTTTAGGGCGTGTTTTCCTATAAGACAATGTCCCGTATGTGTTCCTATCATTGTGGATACCTGCCTCTCGGAAAGTTAAGTAGTTACCTAGTCCTCTTCCTGTCCACCTGTGGCCATTGGACCTGGCTTGTTTGCAAGTTGAAGTAAGTCTCCACTTGTCCTTGAACATATTATCGGCCTACTGCCTGATCTGCAAACGGCAGGTAGAGATTGGCATACTAACACCTTCTTTTGCCGGAAGTACCTGTGCCGTAGTACCCTGTCCAGCTAACGCATCCGCTACGCAATTGCCTGGAATGTCGTTGTGTCCCGGTACCCAGATGAGCCTGATGTCAAAATACTCTGCCATCACCCTAAGTAATGAGTTGCATTCTTTCACCGTCAGGGACGTAGCAAACATTGCTTCCAGGGATTTTATGGCAGCCAGGCTGTCTGTGTAGATACATATTCTCCGGAGGGTTGTGACACTACCTTTCAGTAGTACAGCAACCTCCAGTATGGCGGTAATTTCCGCCTGAAATACACTACAGTGATCAGGCAGCTCGAAGGAGATATATACATTTAGGTTCGGTGAATGGACCTCATAGCCTACTTGCTCGTCCAACTTTGATCCAACCGTGAAAAATCTGATACTACTGGTATCCACTTCCAGTGACTTTTCCCAGGTATTCCTGTTCGGAATAGAAGTCCTTAGATTTGTCGCTGGTAGAACAGAGTTGTTCCGGTGTAGTAATTCAAAAAAATTGAGATATACAGAAGAAAGAACGAGACCCGAAAATTCTACCAAAAAGTCAAAAACAGAATTAATGGACATGGTTCAGGGCCCCCTTCTGTAAAGAAGCGTGCGCTTAAACCGAACTGAAAACTGTAATTTTATGTGACTCATAATTTATCTAATTTTACTACAAAATTCTTAATTTCATTTTGAATTCTGTTAATTTAAAATAGAACTTGTGGATTTATCATCCCAACAATTTTTGGAATATTGACTATATAAGGATGTATAGTTAAAAAAAAAACACCTTTCCATACACCAAAAAAATTCCAATTATTAACATTTTAAACTGTAAACATTTCTATTTTCCATTTCAGAATTTAACGAAATTTTAACTAAAATCTGAAACAACCACATGCCATCAGCAGTCATACGTTAGAGTAACCTGAGTGCAAATTCCAAATTCTCTACATTGCCAAGCAACTACATACGATTTTCATTTATTTATGGATTCCATTGCATGATTAAAAAAAAACACCCAAACGGAGTATAACAACAACAGTAACTACGTGGAAGACATCAACCGGCAAAGAGCTTAATAATGGCCGATTTGGAACGCATAAGACTGGTGATATTGGGTGGCGCTGGTGTTGGCAAAAGCTCCATCCTCAAGCGATTCCTCTTTAAAACCTACACAGACAAGTATCGTGCAACCGTTGAAGATCTTTACAATCGTGAATACGATTTGGGTGGCGTTACATTGAAGGTACGTACATACGGTTCGATGGGTTTTTGGATAAAGACAAAAAGTAAGATGGCAAACCTTCCCGTCCTCTTTTTAGTTTGTTGATATTGGGGCAACGGAAATTATTCTGTTTCCTGTTTGAAAAGTGCATAGGGATGCGAATGAAATTCATGGAGACAACTTCATATGTGTAGTTGAAATAATTTTTACATTTCGCTTCTTTACACGATGACTGTGAGTAGTGAATAACAGAAGTTGGAAACAATTGATTCTATCAACACCATCGATTGTATTAAATGTCGTTTTGAATTTTGAAAATAAAATTAAATTACTTCAAGTTTTGCAAATAGTCACAGGTCACCCTGTGTGGACAGCTGTTTTACGATCAGCTGTAGCAACACATAAAATAATGGTGTCCCATAACATCCCATGAAGCGATTCACGAGAGCTTCTCACAATCAGTGTCAGTTTCTACACTCACTGATTGGGACCTACAGTTTTACACCGGTTCCGAACGGTATTTTGAGTAGCGTTTTCATGGCTAAATACTCGATAGTGTCGCTGTCACTATGCCAGGTGATCTACGTCGAAAGAAATGTAAGGTGGTCTGAGCAGGGATCGAACCCACGTTCTCATTTACAAGAGCCGCGCACACTAACCTTGCACCACCGATGGCCACGCTGTTGCAACACATACTCTAAGAAAAATCTGCTAATATAATAACGAGAACACGTGGAAAAAAGAGGTATGTTTTGTGACACCCCTAGAGCCAAGGGAATGAAAACTCTATGTAATGTGGAAGCTTACTATCAAGTTCTAGCAAATGACATTGTTCATGTGAATCCTCTTTTCTGATATCCTGTGACTCCTTTTAGAAATCGAATGCATTTGGACAATACAGTATAATTACACTGTGTGTAATTTTTTAAGTTATGGAAATATAACCATATACGGACACCACTACGTGATAAAAGACCAAAAAGAAAAAAAGAAACGTCTCTCCAAGTTTTGCCCAAAGTCATGCACTTTTTTTATGGGCCCCCAAAAATTTGGGGCCTCGGTGTAATTTTTGCAAAAAATTGATCATTTTGCAAATAGTTCGGAATTTTGATTTACTCCCTGAGGGAAGATTGTAACTCTTGTCATAAAGAACAACAATTGTGAACACATAAGATCAAAAAAACTTCATCTTCAAGGTCAAAATCGCAAAACACTTTCCCTGTTCAGGTCCATAGGTAGCAAACTGTTCAAAATTCAAGGAAACAATCAACTACAAGAATGTACCTACGATTTCATTAAACAACTTTTTAGAACATATGAACTTCCTAGGAATAATTCTTAACACCGTTTAGGTAGCGCTTAGGTAGCGTTTAGGTAGCCGCAGAAGTGAAATATTTCCCGAAAATTTTTTTAATTTCACTGTGTGTAATTTTTTAAGTCATGGAAATATAACAATATACGGACACTACTACGTGATAAAAGACCAAAAAACATACCCGTGTCTCCCAGTTTTGCCCAAAGTCATGCACTTTTTTTTATGGGCACCCAAAAATTTGGGGCATCGGTGTCATTTTTTGCAAAAAAGTGATCATTTTGTCAGGCTCATATCTTGCAAATCGTTCGGAATTTTGATTTACTCTCTGACGAAAGGTTGTAGCTCTTGTCATAAAGAACAAAAATTGTGCACATATAAGATAGTCAATGTCAAAATAGAAAGAATTTTAACAAATTTGATTTTTTTTACCTTTCTCCCCCTGTTCAGGTCCATAGGTAGCAAACCGTTCAAAATTCAAGAAAACAATCAACTACAAAAATGTACCTAAGATCTCAATAAAAAACTTTCTAGAACATCTGAACTTCCTAGGAATGATTCTTATATTGTGTGATGCGTCCCTTTTGCGTTCACACCACTAGCATTGAATGAAAAAAGTTAGAGAATTTATATATCCAATGACTTGTAAAGAGTGTTTGTTATTCTAGAGGATTTACTATTTCATATAAAACCACGAAAAAATGCAGATGACAAGGCGGCTTTGGTTCAAAGTATTATTTGTAAAGTATGTCTCAGTAAGTATCCACTTTTTAATTTTAAAATAAAAACCCGTATATTTTGAGACAGTTGTAGTTTTTTTATTGGATTGTAAAGAAGACATATTCCGATCAAGTATGGAATAAAATATCCGTCAAATGGCCCCCACGGCTCTGAATACAGACCATTATTCTGTCCATGAAATTTTCAATGACTTTTTCAAAGAAATGTGGCTGTCTCTCACCGGTGACACGTTGGACCTCGGATTTGAGCTCACAAATTGTTTCTATTTTATTCGCATACACCCGAAGTTTCACAAAACCCCAAAGCCAATTGACATCAGCATTTCTTGACATAATTCGTTGTGGAAATCGTTGCTGCTAAAAATCGATTGTTTCATACGCGGTGTGCAGGTGGCGCCGTCTTGTTAAAACCACATGTCATCCAGATCCATGCCCTCCAGTTGAGGCTACAAGAACTACGATATCATGCTCGTGTAACGAATGCCCTTCACAGTCACTGCAATTTCGGGCTCATCTACAAAAAAGTATTGCCCAATCACGCCGCCTGATCAAAATCCGCACCAGACAGTTCCTCATTTGTTTCTCATGGATTGCATGAGGAATTTCTGAGCCCCAAATTCAAAAATTGTGTGTATTCACGAAGCCACATTCAGATGGTTATGCGCTTCATCGGAGATGACTTTTTTTTTTTTTAAAAATTGGCATTGACTTCACTTTGCTCCGTTACCCGTTGAACGAATTGCCTGCACTTTATATGGTCTGCTGGTTTGACTTCCTGAGTTTGAGCTCCTGAGCTGAATTTTGAACGCATAAAGGTGGAGTTCGTTTGTCAAAATTCGCTGCGTAGTGCTTCGTGAAATTTAAAGTTGTTGAGAACCATGTGAATTGATGTTTTCGGGTTTTCGGTGACACTCTCGTTTACAGCAGCAATGTTTTCAAGAGACCGACCGGTACGTTGACGCACAGGAGTCACACCGTCCATAGCCGACCTAGCTTCTTGAAATTTTATGACCACTCTGCGAATGATTGACACATTAGGTGCACTTTCTCGACAGAAATTTCTTCGAAGTTTGCGAGCGGTCTCAGCATAGCTGTGGCATGTGTTAACAATAGTGTATGTATGTGGGTAAAAAAGGAGTGACAATATGGGGTAAAAATTTGAGTAACAATGGTTGGTTTTTGTTGGCAATAATGAACAATTCAGCTAAGCACACTCACTGGCATGACTAGTTTCGAACTCCGTGTCAAGTTCATCGTCATTTTTATATTTGTCTCTTGGAAGCCAAGTAGACACGCATTCATTGCCTAACTTGGGGCATTTTGCAATTTTACCCTATCATACACTTTTTAACATATTCCCAGTCATTCCAAACGATTTTTCCGCAACATTCACACATTTTGCTACTTTCCTTATCTTTCCAAGGGACTCTTCTCGTATTTGGAAGTTTTACCCCTTTGCCCACTATTTAACTTGCATATCTACATCCACAAATTTGGCACATACCTAACCTTTCCAAACGAGTATTTTCATGTTTCTCCTTTTTCGCCCTTTTTACCGCCATTCAAAATATTTGCCACATTCCCAACCTTACCAAACGAATCTTCCCGCATTTTGAAATTCTACCCCCTTTGCCTACTTTCGGCCCTTTCCCCACATTCACGGCTTTTGACACATTCCCAATCTTTCCAAACAAGTTTCCTTGTATTTTCATGTTTTACCTTTTTCGCCCTCTTTTACTCTTTTTTTTATCAACATTCAACATTTTTGCCACATTCTTAACCTTTCCAAACGATTCTTCCCGCATTTTGAAGTTTTACCCCCTTTGACCTTTTTGCCCTTTTCATAACATTCACAGTTTTTTCCCCAATCTTTCCAAACAAGTTTTTTTTTGGTATTTTCATGTTTTATCTTTTGCGCCCCATTTTACCCTTTTTTTTTACCACCATTCAACATTATTGTTATGTACATTCCTAACCTTTCCAAACAATTCTTCCCAAATTTTGAAGTTTTATTCCATTTACCCCCATTCTGCCCCTTTCCCCACATTCGCGGTTTTTTCCCAATCTTTCCAAACGCGTTTATTTTGGTATTTTCATGTTTTACCTTTGGCGCCCGCCTTTTACCCTTTTTTTACCACCATTCAACATTATTGTTTTTTACCTCTTTGCCTCCTTTTTGCACTTTTCCCCACATTCACAGATTTTGCCACATTCCTAATCTTTCCAAAGAAGTTTTCTGGTATTTCCATGTTTTACCTTTTCCGCCCCCCCCCCCCTTTTACCCTTTCTTTACCACCATTCAACATGTTTGCCACATTCCCAACCTTTCCAAACGATTCTTCCCGCATTTTTTACTTTTGCCCCATTTCTCCCATATTGCCCTTTTCCCAATATTCACAGTTTTTGCCACATTCCCAATCTTTCCAAACGAGTTTTCTTGTATTTTAATTTTTTTTAATGTTTTTCGCCACCCTTTTACCCCCAACCAACATTTTTGTCACACTCCTAACCTTTCCATACGATTCTTCCCGCATTTTGAAGTTTTACCAACTTTGCCCGCTTTTTGCCATTTTCCCCACATTCACGGGTTTTGCCACATTCCCAATCTTTCCAAACGTGTTTTCTTGAGTTTTCATGTTTTTCCTTTTTCGCCCCGCTTTTACCCATTTTTTTTACCCCCAACCAACATTTTTGTCACATTCCTTACCTTTCCAAACGATTCTTCCCGCATTTTAAAGTTTTGCCTCCTTTGCTCCTTTTTGCCCTTTTCATAACATTCACAGTTTTTCCCCCAATCTTTCCAAACGGGTTTTATTGTATTTTCATGTTTTACCTTTTTCGACCCCTTTTACCCTTTTTTTACCCCCATTCAACACTCCTAACCTTTCCAAACGAGTTTCGACTCTGGAATCATTCTTTTTGAATTAAATCGGGAGCGAGCAATATTTTCAAATCGTTGAAAATAAAAATTCATCTCCCGAGATAAAAATAAAACTCGGGAGTTTAAAACAATTTAAATCTTAAAAGAATTAAAAACGAAACTCTCCTACCGATTTAAATTTCTTTCGGCGGCGATCAGCTCGCATAGTGACGGCGACACTAACGAGTATTTAACCATTAAAATGCTTCGCAAACTACCGGTCGGAATGGGTGTAAAAATTGTAGGTCCCAATCATCAGTGAGTATAAAACTTGAAAGTGCACAGCTCACACAGGTTGTGAGAAGCTCTCCCAAATTCCTTGATCGGTGTAATGAGAATCCATTTATTTTTATTTTTATTTCCTTTCCCCTTTTAGCTGAATTTTCTGTTGTATTTACATACGAGTACTTATTTTTTTGAGTGTATTCTCCACTTGCGCACATAAGGATGTGGCTTTATTGTTATTTTCCAATAAACCTCAGCAGTGATTGTTGTGCTCATCCATCTTACAGCCTCTATCCCTTAATGACGGATGTTTTGGTTTTGTGTTCTTTAATACTTAATTAATTTACATTGACGCTTAATACTCTTAAGAAACCTCAGACCACAAGCCAACATATCGACGATTTTGGATGGGTACTGCCTCTTAAATGAAATTCAGTTACTGCCAGCTGAGTAACCATTAATTCCTTTTAATGTTGTTATATCTTAAGTCTGAATTTAATGAAAAAGAAAACAATTTCGAAGAACAATTTATGACAACACAGCTTATAAATAACGGAATAATTGGGGAATTTATAAGAACAGTGTGAGCTCGATTAGTGCGAACGAGAACGATATTTGCCCACATTGTTTGCTACTGACTGTTACTAGTGTCAAATTGTTACAATTTGTCTAGCGCTGGTTTATTCCCGTTAATAGAACAAGGTTCGTTTTAAAATTATAATAGATACAACAGTTATAGTTCCATTTATTTTAATTATTCAGCACAAAGTTACACAACGTCACATGTTACAATAGGTCTATATTTCAACCCTTTTACTATAACTTAACGTTGATATCGCTATTATTATTATTGTGTTTAGTCACTGACTCACTCCAAGTTCTATATTTTTCGCTGCTGGGTTATCAAGAAGGTTCTACCCGTTTACATAACCTCGATGTCGATCTTTTCGTTATATTGTTGAGCCACATTCACAATGCCAGCAACAATTTTGTAATTCAACCCTTCTCATTCGCACTCACGGTATAACACATAATGACCTTTCGTTTTCTTTCCAAAAATGTAGTTGAACTTTGCGCAGAAATTTATCTACTTCTACTTCAGCAACAATTTTGTTCGAATCAAGCTACATAATTGACACCTAGATGGCGCTTCATCTGGAATGTAACCCATTTCTTTCAAAAACTGTAATTTTCAACATAATTTTATCTGTAGACTGTGTTTATTGTAAATATTTCATATATTTGTTTATTTTATTAATATATTCACAATACAACACTGTATGTAGCATTCGAAATAAATTGTTGCTTACATTGCTAACGCCTATTGAAAATGTTGCTTGCTTTGTGATTCCTGCTTTATCGTTATCTTTCGAACTTTTAGAAAGCCATAGATGGTACTACCATCTTTTTCCTGAATAGTGGCGATCTCAACCGAATTTAATCGGTACTGCAGGGTATGCACCTACCTGGTTTGGGTAGCTGGTGTGCTGCTTCAAGGGCATACCCTCAGGCGCAAAATTATTCACCCTATTATTTACATTATAAGTGTGTTTTTTTACCCCGCTAAAGTTAATTAATGCTCAATTTGTACGGGACAGCTAAGCGATATTAAGTGGCATTTCAATTTTCCACTTAAATTCCGACTTAAGCAATGACAATGTTGCCACATGTTCAATTCCAAGAAATGGCAACAAAAAGTTATCTTAGATAAATTTTGTTATCATTTCTTGCGAATGAAAATGTTATCAAAGAGAGACTCAAAAGCAGAAATTTGCAGAATGGCTTACACGTGGTAAGTTCATTGAAATTATTTTATTTACTTTTATATCTCTCAATTTGAAGGACTGATTTTTATTTCCGATTGAAAACAAAATTGGAATTAAATTATTCACAACAACGCGCGGTAAATGTTATACGTATTGATGATGGTAGAATTATTTATCAGGTTTAGTGTTTTAAACAAGTGATTAAATTTTTTCCATGCCATTTTTCGTTTCACTTGTCAAACTCAAATGTATTTTGTTTATATACTTTTTGTGTTCTTGTATTGCTAGTATATATTTGTGTAGAGTTTGAAAACTGAAACGAATGAACGAAAAATAAATGTTGTTGCTGCTTACAACTTCCTCAATATCTGATGCTACCATATATTTGTCGGCACTGGCTATAAAAGTGTTGCCGTATCGCATTGTTTTCACCAATTACGGAATAAAAAAAACAGCCTTTATGTTAATTTTCGCATTAACTGTATTTTTCTCTATCGAAACAAAAAGCTAAGCGAACGAAAATCATTCACTCACATTCGACTCAAATTGGGTACCTCTAACAGCCCTAGACTGGCAAGGCTACAAAAGTCGCCACGGTTCCCATTTGACAGCAATGTGACAATTGTGATATATCGGTATTCTGACACATTTTTTTTTGGTGACAAAAGTATCAAAAATTACAGCTGTTTCTATGCGGAAAATTTAATACAAAAACATTTTATAAATTGTATAAATGAAAAATAAAAGTGTGTACGGGAAAAAATTAAATATTTTGTACCGACGCGACAAGAGGGAGGAGGAAGGACTTTTGTTACTTTGTACTTTTAACTGAATAAAACATAAATATTGTTACGATTAGTGCGACTAATGCTGCGCCTAAAAGTATACTCTTACCACAAACCAGTTGAGACAAACTTCATTGTCTTGTCAGATGTCGAAATGAAAGGTGGTGAGCGCACTGCGAAAATATCACAAACTTTGTACGAAAAACCGCTTTTTTTATTTTCTTTAAATATTTATAAATAACACTAAAAATCATATTTATTTAGTTTATATTCTTCCGATAATGTTTAATTTATTTATTTTTTGGTTCATTTATTTACATTTTGCCGATAATGTTTCCTCTTGAACGTTTCTCATCGAAATGCGTATGGAAGTTGTTGCAACTCCCCCTTACACTGATGGATAAGTTGATATCAACTTTAAAAAATCAAAATCGCTTTGATTTTACATCAACTAGTTTGTACAAACCACCAACCTCACCTTACACTATGTCAGTTGATGTCAACTTGAAGTCGCTGCAACTTATCCACAGGTCTAAGGGCCCCTTTATTAAAGTGGTGTAAATAAAGTAAACTGGTGTACTATATAAATAAAATAAAAGGAAGTTAAACCGTTATAAATGTTGTAATTTAAAACGATTCTTGTTTTATTATTGGGAATAAAACAACGCAAAAAGGACGAATAAGGAAATTCGTAACAATATTTTTTTTTTTTTTGTAAAGAAGACCATATGTTTTTGTTTTGTTTTCTCTGCTTTTGACAACCTGTTGGTTGGTTGGTTTTCGTGGTTCCTAAAGATACTATTTAGCATCAATTAGTGTCTTGAGACACCGTTTTGCATACCACATCACTCCGGAAAGTCCAAAGTACGTATCTATAACCAGCCTGTTAATCGGAGATACCTCATTAGATCCCCTAGATCTATCTCGTTTATCTCAGTGAGTTAATGCAGGGAGGGACGGCCCATAGTCTTCAGGCGTCTATTCATCAGAGCCGGACAACTGCAGAGGAGATACTCCATCGTATCCTCCTCTTCTGCGTCGTCACAGGCACGTCTGTGGTCATTGTATGGCAGCTTCAACCGTCTTGCGTGATCACCGATTGGCCAGTGGCCGGTCAGCACGCCAGTTAGCCTAGATATGTCTCCCCGATTATGGCTAATCAGGGAGTTAGGCCAGTGAATGTTATACTCAAGCCATGTGTTTCTGGATATGCGGCATAATTCCGTCCTAACCCAACTGGTCTTCGCTCGTTCAAGGTAATGCAGGAAAATACCTCTTTTGATCAACCCTATAGGCGTTGCGACCTGCACCATGTGGAGTTCGGTGGAAGAGGATCCTGCCCTAGCTAGTTCGTCTGCCTTTTCATTCCCTAGGAGACCCTTGTGGCCTGGTATCCAAGTAAGAACCACATTGGCCAGCTGGCATAGCTAGATAAGTTGTTCCCTACATTCACTAACGAGTTTAGATGCAGTGTTGTAAGATTTAAGTGATAGGAGAGCCGCTTGGCTATCTACAAATATTCCAATGCGCTTTGTTTTTCGCTATAATATAAGTGCGGCGCAGGCTTCTTTGATGGCCAGTACCTCCGCTTGGAAAATGCTGTATTTGTCTGGGAGTTTCAATGGTAAATTGAGGCCTGCCTCTTCGCAGAAGACACCCGAGCCGGTTGCAAATTCCATTTTGGGTAGCTGGTGTGCTGCTTCAAAGGCATACCCTCAGGCGCAAGATTATTCACCCTATTATTTACATTATAAGTGTGTTTTTTTACCCCGCTAAAGTTAATTAATGCTCAATTTGTACGGGACAGCTAAGCGATATTAAGTGGCATTTCAATTTCCCACTTAAATTCCGACTTAAGCAATGACAATGTTGCCACATGTTCAATTTCAAGAAATGGCTTTGTTTTTCGCTATAATATAAGTGCGGCGCAGGCTTCTTTGATGGCCAGTACCTCCGCTTGGAAAATGCTGTATTTGTCTGGGAGTTTCAATGGTAAATTGAGGCCTGCCTCTTCGCAGAAGACACCCGAGTCGGTTGCAAATTCCATTTTGGATCCTTCCGTAAATAATTTGGTGTTAAAACCTGTAAGTGGTTCCCCTTTATCCCACTCTATTCTCCTGGTAAACCTGACATCGAATAGGTTATCGAACGTCAATGAGAAGGTGTTAAGTTCTCATGGGATTGTCTGTAGTATACTCGCATGTCCAATTGCTTTGCTCTTTCAGAGTCCAAGAGCGTTTAGTCGGGTGGCACTGCAGGCCGCACTAGCTGTGATGTGAAGGTCGATTGATATAATATGAAGCATTGCATTAAGGGCTTCAACTGGACACGTCCTCATTGCGCCTGTTATGCAGATGCAAGCTGATCTCTGTAGTCTATACAACAGTTTCATGGTGGACGTCTTTCCTGCGACAGGACGCCATACCATTGCTCCATAGGAGAGTATTGGTCTGATTATGCTAGTGTACATCCATAGCACCGTTTTCGGTCGGAGACCCCACCGGCTTCCGGACCTGTTATTGTGAGGTGAATTATTTGATACAAGGTGAATTTTTCGTTGTCACGGTGTTGCCACAATACCAGATACAAACAAAACCCCAATTTTGTGGTTACAATTTGATTATTACCACATTCACGGAATGGGGGTGTAAAAAAATCTCATTCTAAAATCACATTCGCCTGACTCTATATTTCTTCCCAACTCACGGCACATTCGAAATCGAAAAACCAACATTTGTAATTCAAAAAAAAAAAATAACAAGCCTGTGTTAGATAACACGGGCGCATAGGTCAGACGTAGAATACGTTAGCGTATACATCGCCAATCCTTTGTATTAATGTACATACACACACATTTACACGCTGCTCGCAGAAGTAAACAAACGACAGCAAAGATCTGTAAACTTTCAAGCACACACAAGTGTCCACGCTCCCCTCCCTTCATTTTATGTTCCCCTCCAAACGAACCAATAACCGACCGATCCAACAAAACGAAATGTACACACACACACATTTACACGCTTCTCGATAAATAAACAAAGCACAGCAAAGCCAAAATCATTTGATTTCACAACAACAACAAAAACAACAGCGGCATTTACAAACCAACAACAACAGCGGCATGTAGAAAAAAAGTCTAAAATATCATGCTCTTAAATATTTATTTCCTTAACTACATAAAACTTTTATATATAGACATATAATTTTTTTAATGTAATTCGAAACAAAACATATTACCAAAACTGAGTAACATATAAAAATTGCTAAAATATGTTTTAATATTTAAGTAAAAGTGGGTGAAAGTTGACAAACATTTTCTCAAAATTTTGTGCTCCAGATCAACACCCCTACCTTACCGTATAACGTATTCTACGTTAAAAATGTTTTCATTCGACTTGAAACGTTAAAATTGTGGAACCCAAAATTCTTTCGTTTAGAACACGAGGTAGCGTAGGTAGAAACTTTTACTTAATCGTAACAATATAATTTGAAAAGATACCTGTATTAGGACTACCCGTTGTAGCCATTCTACCCTCGTTTATAGTTTCCTGCAACTCACCATGATATGTCTTTTACATCATGAATATTTTTTTACTAGTCCCTTTTTGTTTGGTGCCCCGGAGTCATTGCAGTTGGAAAAAAATATCTTCCATTTGATTAATAGACTTCTATAGCAAACGCGTGATTGTGAATGTGCTAACATTATATATGTATGTGTATAGATTTTGTGAACTGTATGGGTATTTTTGTAATTGTGCTTTTGTTTGCAGGAAATCTATATCTCGTTTGGTGCTCGACAGGACTTGAGAGGTATTTAGAATGTATAAGATGCATAGGATGCACTGCTATATCACTGTATCTGTCTAAAATCGATAACATTCGCAAAAAGTAAAAAAAAAAACAAAAATTTGCCTGCCCCAAATTGAAATGAATCAACTTATGTTGGTCATTACCTATACATGGTTCTTATCTACTACATATGGTAATTAGTTTCCTATTCATTTCCGAACTATCACACTTAGATGTTAGTTCACCACCTTGTTCGCATACAACAAAGATGTCCACACATGTCAAGGATATATGTTTCATGCTCTTAATATTACACTATTGGCTTCAAATTACCCAATATAACGTAATTCTACAATAAAATTAAATAAAATTAAAATATAATTATTATCCTGCTTCCACTGATTTTCGCCCCGAAACCCTTACTTCGGACGAGAGGACAGTTGAGTTTCTGTTCATATTTTAATATCGCAATAAATTATATTAATCACACAATTTATGTTTGTACATTGATATTCATATTTGTGTTCAAGTTTACTTAATAAATAAGAGGTTGGTATTGTAATTATTTGTAAAAGGGTTGTAATTAAATAAATATAAAGTCGCCAATATCGTGTCGTGTGGGGGATGAAACCAACACTTAATAAATTTTGCAATATAAATGAATTAATCATAAAGTATAAATTAAAGAGCCATAACGAAAATCCATTGCAAATGTATGGATGTAGTACATGTGAAAAAAATCAATCCGGGGTGACCAAACATGCAAGTAATAAGGGGCGAACGACTGGCAACCAAAAAAGCATGAAGCAAGGTACAGAAGAAAGCCAAAGGGAAGCACATATTTAAAAAAAAAAAACACCCCCTGGCTTCCACTCTCGGTTTAAATGATATTGAGTCACTCCTCAATCAAAATCTCACTAACAAAAAAAATTCAATTGAGTCCGAATTCAACACAACCACATTAGAGGTCATCACAATCGAATTAGAGGTTATCACATCCGAATTAAAGGTTGTCACAACCGAATTGATGGCTATTATAACCGAAATTAAATAGCCAAATTTGAATTTTGAAATTGTTGCCGATTAATTTAGTGATGATTTATACTCCTATACTTTCATAAATAATTAAAAAGTGTGGAAATAATTCAATTTATATAGAGAAATCTTTACAGTAACAAATTCATTTTACATGCCGCCTCCGACCGTTTTTGAAGTTTCGGCCACCATGGGTCACAGCACCAATTCTGTCATATTATGACTGCTGATTTTCGTCCTACACCGCTCCATAAGCCCCATATTCAGTTCTTGCGAAATTTTGGTAAACAATTTTGTCATTTTACCTTGTCATCAATAAACAACTTTGTAGAACATATGAACTTCCTAGGAATGATCCTTAACACCGTTTACTTCAACAATGAGATATTATGGTATCTCACCGACCGCAGCAGCACAGGCAAAGCAGTAAGCTCAGCACACGCAACAAGGGACGCTGCACACAATATAAGAATCGTTCCTAGGAAACTCATATGTTCTATAAAGTTGTTTACTGAGATATTAGCTAAATTTCTGTAGCTGATTGTTTCCTTGCATTTTGAACGGTTTGCTACCTATAGACCTGAACATGTGGAAAAAGGTAAAAAATCGAATATTTTAAGTTTTTGCGATTTTGACCTTGAATATGAAGTTATTTTGATTTTATACATAGACAATTTTTATTCTTTGTGAAAAGAGCTACAACTTTCAATCAGAAAGTAATTCAAAATTCCGAACGGTTTGCAAGATATGAGCCTGGCAAAATTATCACTTTTTTGCAAAAATTACATCAAGGCCCCATAAAACATTTGGGGCCCATAAAAGGAAAGTGCATGACTTTGGGCAAAACTGGTAGACACGGGTCTTTTTTTGTCTTTTATCACGTAGTGGTGTCCGTATATATTTCCATGACTTAAAAAATTACACACATTGAAAATAAATAATTTGACGGGAAATTTTTCACTTTTGCGGCTACCTAAACGTTGTTAAGAATCATTCCTAAGAAATTCATATGTTCTAGAAAGTTGTTTGTTGAGATCTTAGGTACATTTCTATAGCGGATTGTTTCTTTGAATTTTTAGCGGTTTGCTACCTATGCACCTGAACAAGGGAAAAAAGATAAAAAAAATCTAAAATTTAAACTTTTTTTGCGACTTTGACCTTGAAGATGGAGTTATTTTGATTCTATACGTTGGCAATTTTTATTCTTTATGATATGAACTTTCCCTCAAAAACTAAATCAAAATTCCGAACGGTTTGCAAGATATGAGCCTGACAAAATAACCACTTTTTTCCAAAAATGTGATTGGGGTATGAAAATGAAATGGCAATGAAAATTTCATAAAAACTGCAGCAAATCTCAAAGCACCCGAACTTGAAAACCCTTAGACAATGACATATGTATGTGTATACCAAGATATTTCGAGGTGGTAAATTGTTGATTTTACATAGCCGATTGATGTAGATGGTGTTAGCGTCACATGGTGAATTAACAGAGTGTTAACAGTGTCATGCTGGAATTATGTGTACAGAGTTACCATCACTACAGAAAACGGAAAACAGCAATTTTATTATAAAATACATATCCTGTTAAAATCAATAAGCATCTTTAGGGTTTATAACCTATAATTTCGTGTAACTGTGTGAGGTAACTTAATTTTTCAATATTATTTAATCAAAAATTTGATTCAGTTGTTTTCCGAATTAGTTTTTTTAACACTTTTAAGTTAATTTAAAACCGGGTAACCCTAAAAGGCAGACAACATACAAATAAAATATTGTCTACCCTATAATAGATATTCAACGTCAACCCTTAGCCACCTATTGGAAATCATCATTACCTTCTTGCAACATCTTGCTATATCTGTATATCTTTGGTCTACATTTTCCAGTGCACGAGGATGCGCTAGATGGATCTCCACGCAAACACGATGTAGTAAAGTAGGCGGTCAAAATTTCTCTTCACTCGAATGCCAATGAACAAAACTTCATTGAATATTTCAATACACGAGCAGCTTTATGATAGTGTTATTGTATATAACTACTATATCAATTCTAACCATGTTGAAGTTAAACTACATTTCATAAACTATGCAAAAAGTATGAAATAATCAAGGTATGACGCGATAGACAAATGCGTTTGAATGAATTTTGACCACTTTTTGGTGCGCTTTTCGAGAGCAGATCTTCTGGTCGTCTACTTCTTGATCGTCTTCCCTCCACGGTCTGTTTGCTATTAAGCAAAGATGATAGAAACCCCCTAGATGGTGATATACATGTGATGGATTTGAAAGTAAAGGGAAGTTTTCTAAATGACGCACTAATGGTTGAAATGACCGAAGTTCCCTGGAAGCAAACGCTACTTGAAAAAAATATTTAACCCTGCTTTTTTGCTTTTTATATTGGCAAAAAATATCAAAAGCAATATATTTTGTATTATCTATATTTTATTTGCAAATTCAAACAACAAAATCGAAATAAAAAAGATTCTGGAGTGCTTTTTCGTTACATTCGAGTGAAAAATGTGAACAAACGTGGCATGATATCCAAGCGAATTATGAAGCTTTCATCACGCAAATGATGCACATGATCTGAGTGGCTTGAATGCTCATTCTCTATTCATTCCCGAGGAAGCCCCCTTTCGAATGAATCGGGTGCTTTTTGGAAGTTATATTTTCCGATAACGATTAAACAGTCAGAAATTGGTCAGACCTGGCAAAACTGTTATCAATTGTGTTCAGTTTCATCATGTGACACCCTCTAATTCGATTGTGATAACCTCTAATTCGGCTGTGATAACCTATAATTCGGCAATGATGGCCTCTATTTCGGTGGTGACAAATTGTAGTTCGGCTGTGACAACCTCTAAATTCGGTTACGGTTAATTCGTCTGCCTCGACCGAATTTTTCTGTGAGTGTGTTGGGCGGGATTTTTGCTGTTAATACACTTATAGTAACTATTTCTATAATGACAAATGTACAGATTCATGTTATGATTGGATGGCATTATATAGTCATAAGGATTACAAGGAATTAGTTTCAATGTATAAAAATCACATGGGGTGTCAGAGGACACCCGGTTGGAACGAAGTTCCTTTCGCTATATATTATGTACTAGTTAGTCCCAACACGGCTAAGGGGCCGATTGAAAAATACGATCATTTAAATGGATATTTAAGAAAATATACTTTAGATACTACGATACTACGATATTTGTTAATTCTTGGTTATTGTATGAGAAATTCATACTACAAACTTTCAAGTCAGGAACATTTTTCTAATAGAAAAATGGTCGGTTTTTGTGGGAAATAATACAACAATTCAGTTAAGCACACTCACTGGCATGACTAGTTTCGAACTCCGTGACAAGTTCATCATCAGATGTATCAACTCGATCGTATCAAAACTCAATTCTGCCATTCACATGTGGGAATTAGTATCGATCGAAGATCCCTAAGTATCAACATCACTGAAAGGCCTATAATTCTAACAACAAGAACAGACAGCTTTTGACGTAGAATACGTCTTACCTTACGGTATGAGGAGTCATGTCAGGTTTTTATTGTTGTAATCTTTATTTCATTGAATTTGAGGAAACGGCTAGATGAATTTTTTTAAAATTTTTTTTGTAGGTAAATGAAGATGTTATCTTTCGTTTGATATACATTTCACATTGGTTGATATATTTCTAGTAGTTTAATTTCCCAAATGAAAATTGTTTAAACACATGCACTCAAACATATGTGTGGTGTTTGGTTGAGTGTTTTTGGTTGCTCAACATTGCTTAGGAACATGTATCTAGTAAAAAGTGAAACGAACAGCAAGCTAATGTTGCTTGGCAACATGTATCAAGTAAAAAGCGAAACAAACAGTAAGCTAACGTAATAAAGCTTTTTTGCGAAAGCTTCAGTAAAGCTGTTGTAACATTAATTTTGAATTGTAAAGCGACTCGATAAGGTAAACCTTTTTTAATATTAGGGCGGCCCTCTCAACATTCGCAGAACTTATTTCAATAAAAATATTAATTAAAATACATAAATTAAATTAAGTTTAAAAAAATTGAACATAATATTTTTTTTTTAAACGGACTTGAGTCAAATGCCGTTGGTAAATATAAAAATTACAGCAGACAGTTGTCCCTGCAGGCTGTGTCAGAGACACGGCCATTAAGTTTAACGTAGAATACGCCATCCGATAAGACAGAAAAGATATATAACAATAAATGATAAATAATATAAGCAAATGAATTTATTGTTATATATGTTTTCTGTCTTATCGGATGGCGTATTCTACGTTAAACTTAATGACCGTGTCTCTGACACACATTGCTGTAATTTTTTTTTCCACCATGTTCTTCTTTTCCTCATGCATTCTTGCATTGTTGCAGTTTTTAATCTATATCACAGAGTTGTATTTTTTTTAAATATAGTTTTAGGTCCTTTTTGTAAGAATGTGTATTATATTCTCCCGAAAATGTCCTCTTCTAAAGAGAAGTACTTCTTTTATTAAAAGCTTATGGTTTTTTTAGAATATGTACTATTTTTAAGAAGAAGTACATTCTGTAAGAAAAATCCATATGAGTATAAATTTTTGATGTGTAAACATCTATACGCTGGGGGTAAAATTCTTTTTCACAATACAATCACAAATATAGAGTAAGATGTGCGATGTAATCGTTAACCAATCGTAAAGCGTTATCAAATCGGTGTGAGCTATGTATGAGTGTATTAGTGTAATTATACGCTGCATACAATATACTCAACACCATCTAGTGTGCAATAGTAGCGACTAATTTTCACTAATTGTCGTACATTATGTTATCGTAGGCAAATGAAAACAAATAAATAAAATGAATACAAAAACATTTAATTCTAATAAGATTTTTTGCACTTTTAATAAGAAATTTACTAAACTTGTCAACTATAAGTCTTCTTCGTCTTTGAGATTGTCATTCATAGTTAACAGCTGCATATAAGCACCATCTAGTGTGCAATAGTAGCAACTAATTTTCGAAAACCATTGCCGTAAAATAACTACATGCATTACATTTCAGTAAACAGCTGATTAATAACTTGTCAACCACAACAAATACAATATAATAAAATATTTTTTTATTCCCAGCTAAACTAAATTTTCGACGACTTTGTATGGAGTGCCGCTTAAAATCGCTTAATATCGCTTCGTTCGTTGTCATCGAAAACTTAGTTTAGCGGGAAATAAAAAAAACGATTTTTCGTTCTTAGGAGTCAACACACCCCAAAGAATGAGAAACGAGACATATGTTCAATACATTTTCTTGCCCCATGGGTCAAAAATGACTTGGCTGATTTTGTGTTTTCAGCCGTAGAGGCTGAACCATTGACAAAACTTTAAGGCTACGAAACATGTATTTCTTTGTTACTTATTTCACACTTTTAAATTACATTGCGTACTGAATTGGTATATTGACCTCTTGGATGTGATGAGTCCGGAATCTTTTTGGCAAAAAAAATAAACTATTCTTGACTAATTATCCAAGCTTAAGGTCACTTCTGATTAAAATAAAGGTCGAAAAATTAGAAACAAATCATTAAAAAAAAATAAACACTAATAGTGTAATTATTTGGAAAAATTAAATTTATTCCAATTTTGCTAAGATGAAGTTGTCGTATGGCATGTAAAAAAATGGCATGTAGCATTTCATTACTGCCAAAAACCTGAAGATGCAGAAAATACAAAAAAATCACATGAGGTGTCTGTCATGGGACATTTAATGGATAATTTAAATGGATCTTTAAGAAAATGTACTTTTTGTAAAAAAAAAAACTTTTTTAAAGAAATTTTTTTTCTGGAATGTATTTTTTAAAAAAAATTTATATTTTTAGGCCCTTTTTTTAAGAATATGTACTATATTTTCCGGAATATGTATTATATAGGCCTTTTTTTAAAGAGAGGTGCTTCTTTTATTAAAAGATAATGCTTTTTTTAAGAAAAAGTACTAGAAAAAGTACTAAAGAAAAGTAAAGAAAAAGTACAAAGAAGTACTTTTGTAAGAACTGATACTTTTTAAAGAAGTGGTACTCTTTTTAGGAAAAGGTTATTTTTTAACAAAATTTACTTATTTTCAGAAAGCGTACTTATCTCAAGAAAGAATTGTAATATTTTATTTTTAAGAAAATATAGTTTTAAGAAAAGGAATTTTTGTAAGAAAATTTAATTTTTAAAACAAGATATTTTTGTTAAGAAAAGGTTTTTTTATAAATGGTATTTTTTAGAATTGGTAATTTTTTCAATTATAGGTAAATTTTGAAGACTAGGTAGATAGTAGATATTGTCCTATTAAATGAGACAAAATTAAACCATACACACAATGTAATATTTAAAAATTATAAAATCATAAGCAAATATCGGATTGATGCAACAAGGGGTGGGTGGACTGCTATATTAATCAAGAATAACATATACTACTACAGTCACGATAACAAAAGTAGATATTCGCTAGATGCTTTAGAGACATGCGCCATAAAGATACCCGTTGACTGCGGCAACTTTTCAGTTATTACATGTTCGTACTATCCGGCGGGCAACATAAATTCAATACGAGCAGACTTGCAAAAACTATTTGATTCTATGAATCTTCAAAATTCAAATAACTACTATGTACTAGCGGGAGACTTTAACTTCAAACACACAAATTGGGGTAATACTGTTAACAACGCAAAAGGCAATAACCTAAATAAAGTCCACATCGAATTCCTTACACTCCCAACGTCCCTGGGAATTCTACTGTACGTCCCTGACTGTACAAATCTAGTAATAATTACCAAATCCTAAAAGTATGCAGAATAATACTGGGTTGTATACTGGATTATAGCATAATACGGTTAAAAAAAAGTTGTTTAAAATTTTTTCATTTCGCCCCGATCCCCCAACGTGCGATAAGGAACTTCGGTCCAAAATTTTAAAAAATCCATATCATGTAGAATTTTTTTCAAATATTTAATATGAAAAGGTATGTTTTGAATTATCTGAATTGAAATGGTGTAATAAGTTTAGCTACAAACACAAAACGCAAATTTAAATGGTCTTAAAATTACATCCAAGAAACTTCTGATAAATCATTGGAGCTCTTGTTTTATAAACAAAAACAAAATTTTGTATATAAAACAGATTTTTTATTTTAATGATTTTATGGAATTGTTTGAATCAAAAATGCACATCTCTGATTTCAAAATGTTTTTTTTGATGTGTTAACATCTATAGCGGCGTGTAGGGACTAAATCTATAAAAGTCAGATTTTATGCTGCTGCTAAAACCAGATTTTATGCTGCTGCTAAAACCAGATTTTCTGCGACTGCGAAAGAGAATAATGACGTGTTAAACAAAAATGAGCGAGCAAGAGAGCAATGAAAGAGTGTTGTGGCAGGGGTGAGGCAAACGAAATTGTGTCTATCGCGTATGTATTAACATAATAATGTATATATGCTGTTGTTGAACGGAGATATAAAGCATAGCCACGCAAAATTTCATTTGCAAGGCTTGCGCAGTCGACGTTATGGTGACACACTAATACGTCAGCTACTTCGTACAAAGTATGTGTGATGTTGTGTGTTTGGCTGTTTCGTTGCTGTTGATATGGCAAACATGTGGTTATGTGACACACGTATACGTCAACTTCCTTCGAACGATTTTTGTGTTGTTGTGTGTTTGGTTGTTTCATTGTTGTTGCTATGGCCAAACAAAGCGAGTCATTTGATGTTCAGCATTGCCCGGTGTATACAAAAAAACTATTATTTTTTATTTTCCAATGTAGCATTTACTAATGTGTACATAGAAATCGAACAGGTACCGTGTAGCAAAAAGTTGTTAACACATCATCCGTGAGTTAGAACACTCATTGATTTTTTTTTTTACAAAGAAGTACTTTTTTTAAGAACAGGTACTTTTTAAAGAAGTGCTACACCTTTTAGGAAAAGGTTATTATTTGAAGAAATTTTACTTATTTTCAGAAATTCTACTTATCTCAAGAAGAGAAAAGGTATTTAATTTATTTTTAAGAAAAGGTACTTTTAAGAAAATAATTTTTGTAAGAAAATGTATTTTTCTAAGAGAAGGTATTTTTTCAAGAAAATTTTTTTTTTAAGAAATGGGAATTTTTTAGACTTGGTCCTATTTTCAAGAATAGGTACATTTTTAAGACTAGGTACTTATCTCAAAAATAGTTATTTTGTTTCACTCTTTAATGAAAAGGTAGTTTTTTAAGAAATGACAATTTTTTGTAATAAAATATACTTTTTTAAGAAAAGGTACTTAATTTAAAAAAAATAGATTTTTTTAAGAAAATGTACTTTTTTAAGCAAAGGTTACTTCTTTAAGATAAGGTATTTATTTTTAAGAAAAAGTACTTTGTTTAAGTATAAAAAAATGGTTTCCCATTACATCCCATGAAGGAATCGGGGAGAGCTTCTCACAACCAGTGAGCTGTGCGCTTTCTAGTTGTATAGTCACTGATTGGAACCTACAGTTTTACACCGGTTCCGTACGGTATTTTTGAGAAGCATTTTCATGGCTAAATATTCGGTAGTGTCGCCGTCACTATGCGAAGTGACAGCCGTCGAAAGAAATTTTAAGGTGTGGTCAGAGCAGGGATCGAACCCAGGATCTCAAGTCCAAGAGGCGCCCACACTACCCCCCACGGCCACAAGTATATGAATAGGTATTTTTTTGAGAAAATTTACCTTTTTTAAGAAATGGCTTTTACTTTGTTTTTCTTTAAACTTCTTTCACTTTGACTTTTCTAAATTTACTTTTTATTGGGTTCAAAACTACAATATATACTAAATATTGGTTACAGGCTCCACCTGGAAAACTTCCCATTAAACAAGAAATTTGCCAACATATGTTAGTCTAGACACAAACCAAACCAAAAGTACCCAATATAGTTGATCATACTGGGTGGTAGCCATTGATAAATAAAAACCGTTGATGATTCATTTGCTTAATCACCATTTTCCCTAGAGGCCACATGCTGTTTCCGTACGACCACTTTTCACTCGGATGCGACGAAAAAGCACTCAAAAATCATATTTATTTCGATTCTGTTATTTTTGAAAATAGAATATAAATAATTTGAAAATAGAATATAAACAATAGAAAAGCATACCACTTTTGATATTTGTTGACATTACAAAATGTCAGAAAGCATGGTTATATAGTTTTTCAATAGATTTTGTTTCCAGGGAATTTTTCCCACATCCACCACTCCGGTGCCATCTAGGAAATTTCCCTTTAATTTCAAATCCACTACCATCCAACTTTCACCATCTATGGATTTATCTATGGTGGTAGAATAATAGTGTTAAAAAAAAGTTGGTTAATTTTTTTCATTTAGCGCCCATCCCGCAACGTGCGATAAGGAACTTCGTTCCAAAAATAGCAAATACTTATTTATAATTTCGGTTTAGTTTTATACATAACTTTATTAAACTGAATTTTTTCAACATTTTTCAAATGTTTTCACCCCAAAATTTCTGTATAAGTGATTTCAAAATTTTCTTCCCCCATTTCAGGTTGACATTTTGGATACATCAGGAGAGATGCAATTTCCCGCCATGCGACGTCTATCGATAGCCACAGCGCATGCATTCATGCTCGTCTATGCCACAACATCTGGACCAAGTTTTCAATGTGTTAAACAATGTTTCGAAGAGATACGAGAACAAAGGGCTGACTTTCAAGTAAGTACCAACAACCCAAAACTCCCATCGTCTTCACAATTTGTGGCTGTTATTTCATTATCAATCTTTGATGTCTTAATGTTTTCCCCCACCAGTTGTTTGATTGGTGAAATCAACAATGATACAATGATATCCTAACACTTGCCAATTTCAGTTTATTTTACATCATTAGAATAATAAATTGATTTATAATTGGAATTGGAATTTGCTTTTGATTAATGAGAATTACCATTATATCTTTAGATACTCATTATACAATTACTGGAATTTTCGAGAGAATTTCAAATCATTCTATGAAATATTTCTCAACATTAAGGCAAATAATTTCTGAGCATTTCCATAATCAATTGGGAGATTTTAATTAAATTATTCTTTGGAATAATACAAGAATATTCTTGAGCTGCGGTTATATTGATTAGAGACGTGAAGTCGAAACAGTTCCAGCTGTTGGGATTGAAAACGTGTAAAGATAGAAATGTCGGTTGTATAAACAGACAATTTTGATAATTGACTATGTAACTAATTGACGGAATGAAGAAATAATCAAAGGAATTCAAACTGAAAATGTAAAAAATATTAAGTGGCTTGTAAAGCTTCGTTTGAGATTCAATATAAATCAGTTTGATCAAATATAAATTTATCTGGATTTACATATGAATTTTAATGTACGAAAAGTTCGTACACAAGCTTTCAAAATCTGATACAAAAATGTGTGGATTTTCGTTGGAATAATAGATAATTCAAGAAAGCACACTCACTGGCACGACTACTTTCGAACTCCGTGACAAATCCATCATCAGATGCCTACTCACTGCACCTGAATTGGCACCATTAGATAGATCATCAATCGTATATATATCAATTTTATATGCAACTTGCATATGTGAATTGGTATCGATCGAAAATCCCTCAGTACCAACCCAACCTGAAAGTCAATTATTCCAACAATGACAGAAGGATTTATTCCTCCATGTTCTCTTTCAAGACCTATTTAATATTCAAATGTTTTAATGTATGTTCAGTACGATGTAGTGAAAAAATATACGCAGGGTTAGGTCTCAAAATATGGATATTGAAGACCTGATTTTGAGAACGTCAAACCTTTTTTTATACGTGTGAACTTATAATTCCCTAACTGCCGAATAAATTTCGAATCCTAATGCATATTTCCAAAAAAAAAAAAACATTTATCCCAATGGGGCTCAAGCGACACGTCATGACCAGCCAAATTTCGAATGTCTATTTTCAAAATTTTGACAGAGTATTTTTCGCACTGCAGCACATTAAAGTCTTGATCAAGCATATTTTTCCCCTATTTCGGAAATTTCTCATTGTAGTTCGGGAATGCGCTTTTAATTACACTGTGCAACAGTGGGTTTCGGGCCTCAACCAAACCAACAAATTTAGAAAGTACTTGGAGGTGGTATCACAAAACCCCGCTCGGTTTTGCCCCTACACGTAACAATTTTTCTTTACAAGCCGAAGAAAATTTTGGAGGTGGGTCAGGGCACTCTTTTAGATTTTACTTCAATAAATCCTAAACAACTTGAAATATTGCATTACACCCTTTGACAATATTGTAGCTATTATCCTATTTCACAATTCCCTCTAATGTATTTCTAAGGAAAAATACACTATTAATCGATTATTTCACGAAACGTCATGAAAAATTGCACATATTTTATATGCTTTGACAATTCTTGCCTAACGGTAAAAACATTGCGGTAGCTGTCTGCAAAAGAATTGTAGCTTAGACATCTTTTGATAACTTTTCTAAATACACTAATCAACAAAAATTATATTTAGACCTCCATAATTGGTGTAGAAGTGCTGCGTGTAACCATATTCATTAAATATTCACCTACATGTATTCAATATTAAACAAATTACAAATTTATATCTTCTACAAAGTTCTAGTGCTTAATATACTTTACCATATTGTCAAATACACTAATGAGCAAATATGACATATTGGGTTCCAAAATGATTGTACCAATTTAGAAATATTAAATTCTTTAAATTTTCGCATATAATTTCTATCTATTAACACAGGAATGTAATAATGTTCTCCAAAGTTGTAAGGATTTTTCAATAAGAGCGCTACAAACGTTTTTTTTAAATAAAACAAACCCGGTTTTAGATACCAATGAAATTCTTTATTCCTGTGAAAGTACGTTCGATGCCATTATGTATGGAACTCGATTTCATTGCATGGCCACCATGGGCACGCTTGCAGAAGTCCAGACGCTGAACCCAATTTTCGACGGTTTTCAAGCATAAATCTGCCGAAACTGCTGCAATTTCACGTTCGATATTCGTACGAAGTTCATCAATCGTCGCTGGCTTGTTGGCATAGACCATAGACTTGACGTAGCCCCACAGGAAATAATCTAACGGCATCAAATCCCACGATCGAGGCGGCCACTCGACTGGGCCATTTCGTGAGATAACACGTTCACCAAAATTGGTTTCCAATAAATTGATTGTGGCATTCGCTGTGTGGCTTGTGGCGCCGTCCTGTTGGAACCACATGTCCTCCAAGTCCATATTATCCAATTGGGGCCAAAAATATTCGGTTATCATTGAACGGTAGCGATTCGCATTCACAGTAATGTGCCGGTCTTGATCATCACGGAAGAAGTACGGCCCAATGACGCCGCCGGCCCATAAACCGCACCAAACCGTAATTTTTTTCGGGATGCAATGATGACACATGGATTACGTGTGGATTGCTGTCTGACCAATAACGCATATTTTGCTTATTGACGAAGCCATTCAGCCAGAAATGAGCCTTATCGCTGAAGATGATTTTCCGATGAAAATCCGAATCATTTTCAAGTTGTTGCTCAGGCCAATTCACGAACATACGACGCTTATGGTGGTCAAGCGGCTTCAGTTCTTGCGTCAATTTGATCTTGTAAGGATGTAGGCCAAGATCTTTTCGCAAAATTCGCCACAACGACGTCGCAGAGATGCCCAACGCTTGAGAACGACGTGTGAGAGACACATTTGGGCTTTCTTGAACTGAAGCCTCAGCGGCAGCAATATTCCCGACACTACGGGCACTTCTTTGTCTCACTGGCACGGGAACATTTTGTACTGTGCCTGTGGATTCAAATTTGTCCACTAGACGCTCAATTGTTGATCTGGTAGGACGATTATGACGGCCATAAATTGGACGTAGCGCTCTTAAAGTTGAGGCCACTAACTCCAAATTTCGGTAGTAAATTTTAATAATTTCGACTCGTTGTTGGCTCGTATATCTTTCCATGATGAAATGACAAACCTTACTGAAGAGAAATGTCAAAAGAGCGGGAAAAAATATGGCGTCGTTTGCTGTCCCTATCGATTTACTTTTGTAGCGTCTCTGTTGAAAACCCCCAACTAAAGGCTTTCGACAAAATTTCGACAGCACTACAACTTTGTAGAAGATATAAATTTGTAATTTGTTTAATGTTGAATACATGTAGGTGAATATTTAAAGAATATGGTTAAACGCAGCATGTCTACACCAATTATGGAGCTCTAAGTATAATTTTTGTTGATTAGTGTATTTAGAAAAGTTATCGAGAAATATATAAACTGCAATTCTTTTGAAGACAGCTACCGCAATTTATTTACCGTTAGGCAAGAAATGTCAAAACATATAAAATATGTGCAATTTTTCATGACGTTTCGTGAAATAATCGATTAATAGTGTATTTTTCCTTAGAAATACATTAGAGGGAATTGTGAAATAGGATAATAGCTACAATATTTTCAAAGGGTGTAATGCAATATTTCAAGCTGTTTAGGATTTATTGAAGTAAAATCTGAAGGAGTGCCCTGACCTCCCCCCAAAATTTTCTTCGGCCTGTAAAAAAATTGAATTGAACAGAGCGGGGTTTTGTGAATACTTTCACCAAATAGTTTCACAATTTTTTGCTTTGGTTGAGGCCCGAAACAAATTCCTTTCATTTGTGTCACAGTGTTATATTTGTTTTCTATATTTGATTATAAAGTGTGTCTTCATAAGATTGATTAAAATAAGTGCAACTTTTTTATGTGTAAGTGGCAACTCTGAAATTTGGCAGCTGTCACATATGTTTATTCCGATTATTAAAAATGGAGCACTTTACGAAAGAACAACGCGTTATAATTGTGAAAACTCATTACTAAAATGTGGAGAATTATGCTGAGAAAATTATGTCGCTATTGGTGGTGCAGTGGTTAGTGTGCGCGCCTCTTGTACATGAGATCTTGTGTTCGATCCCTGCTCTGACCACCTTAAATTTCTTTCGGCAAAGGCCTATGCGAGGTAGTGGCGGTGACACTATCGAGTAGCTAGCCATGAGAAAGCTTTTCAAAAACACCATTCGGAACCGGTGTAAAACTATAGGTCCCAATCAGTGAATATAAAAAGTAGAAAGCACACAGCTCACTGGTTGTGAGAAGATCACCCCAATTCCTGCATGAGATGTAATGGGAAACCATTTATTTGTTTTTTACTAATTGGTTTCCCAGGGATCAATCTATGTACTTTCTTCAGCAACAGGATCCGCCACAGGATAATATGGAATATCAGGATGAGGATGAAATGGTTTGAACGCACCTTAGCCATACCAGATCGTTTTATAGATTAAATGTTGGGGGCGTCATTCGACGTCCCATGGTATCACAAAGGTCCACATCGGACTAAGTGTGTCAATTGTGACAGCCACTTCTAACTAACCTAACCTTACCTACCCTTCTTTATAAGTTAATACGCATTATTTAAATTGAGGTACTATTTGAACATTCTGCCACACTTTGAGATCAACCACTAACAAGGATTTCCACAAAATATAGGACGGTTTTCCATAGATTTTAAAGTGGGCATAAAATACTGCAGGAACCACGTACATGTTTGCAAGCATTGTTTTCAAGAATTGAAGATCTGCTGCTGTTTTGATCCTTTGTTGACTGTCACGTTTTTAATTTCCACAGTTTTCAACAAACAAATACATAGTTAGGTGGCAAAAACATACTAATTATTGTCCCTCCAACATGTAAAGGGTTTTTCAACATAGACGCTACAAAAGTAAGTCAACGACGCCATCTCTTTTCCCGCTCTTATGACATTTCTCTTCAGTAAGGTTTGCCAATTCATCATGGAAAGATATACGAGCCAACAACGAGTCGAAATTATTAAAATTTACTACCGAAATTTGGAGTCAGTGGCCTCAACTTTAAGAGCGCTACTCATCTTCAGCGATGAGGCTCATTTCTGGCTGAATGACAGCAATCCAACGTAATCCATGAGTCATCATTGCATCCCGAAAAAATTACGGTTTGGTGCGGTTTATGGGCCGGCGGCGTCATTGGGCCGTACTTCTTCCGTGATGATCAAGACCGGCACATTACTGTGAATGCGAATCGCTACCGTTCAATGATAACCGAATATTTTTGGCCCCAATTGGATAATATGGACTTGGAGGACATGTGGTTCCAACAGGACGGCGCCACAAGCCACACAGCGAATGCCACAATCAATTTATTGGAAACCAAGTTTGGTGAACGTGTTATCTCACGAAATGGCCCAGTCGATTGGCCGCCTAGGTCGTGCGATTTAACGCCGTTAGATTATTTTCTGTGGGGCTACGTCAAGTCTATGGTCTATGCCAACAAGCCAGCGACGATTGATGAACTTCGTACGAATATCGAACGTGAAATTGCAGCAGTATCGGCCAATTTGTGCTTGAAAACCGTCGAAAATTGGGTTCAGCGTCTGGACTTCTGCAAGCGTGCCCGTGGTGGCCATGCAAAAGAAATCGAGTTCCATACATAATGGCATCGAACGTACTTTCACAGCAATAAATAATTTCATTGGCATCTAAAACCGGTTTTGTTTTATTTAAAAACACTTTTGTAGCGCTCTTATTGAAAACCCCGTTAATATTGAATAGCAAACACAAATTGTTGGGGCACAAGTATACTATAGTTGCGACAAGCTACAAATAAACACATTATACTTTGCATGCAAACAACAAAAAGTACAGATTTTTCAGCGTGTAGCTACCGAAATAATGTAAATAACTTTCGATTTTCGAGCATATCTATTTTACTTTAAAAGTTTTCCAATGTCCAGCAAAAGACGCTGCCTGTATCGCCGCCCACCCCAGACGTCCCGTTCATCATACTGACGAAATATTAGGTTTCACTTTAATGCTATTTTTAACTGTTAGGGCTTACTTCTGTACTAACTAACCTAAAGTTTCTTAAAAAGCTACAGAGCAAACCAGTTTTAATTAACTGTATAAATTAGACATCTGCACAAGACGTCTTGAATGGCCATTCAAGCCATTTGCTTTTTTCAAGACATGTACTGTAGCGAAGTTACGAGAACCGAGTACTTCGGGGTACTGTCGACCAAGAAGTCGTTTATGTGTGTGATCACAAAAACACAATACAATGTGAAGCGTAGTAGAAGTAGCAGTATTGTCTTTTTATGCTCTACAACTTCACACACATAAACAAATACATTGTCTTCAGAATACTGTAGTACTTGGTTGCCGCAACTTTGCTAGAGTACATGGCTTGAAAAAAGCAAATGTCTTGAATGACCATTCAAGACGTCTTGGGAAGATGTCACATTGGATACAGTTGGTTAAAACTGGTTTGATCTGTAGCTTTAAAGAAACTATCGGCTAATTAGTACAGGACTAAGCCCTAACAGTTCCACAGAAAATAAAAATAATATTTAAGCGAACCCCCTTCTTTCGTCCGTCTGATGAAATTGCTATCACTTCCAGCTCACCCTTTACCCCACCTCTTAATCAATTCTGTTAAACGAAACCATTTTGTGGTTATGCCAGCCATACCCAGGCGAAACCTTACCATTATGTCGCTGGGGAAACATGTTTCAAATTACACAATATCACCGAAAATGTAACAACCAAACATGTAACCGATTTACCACAAACTACGAGACATCAACATATTGCCTATACATGTATATATATATATAAATGTGTGTGTGCATGTAAACAATTCGTTTTCATTATTCTCATTGTCATTATCCTTACAGGACATACCCATAGTAATCGCTGGCAATAAATCTGATTTGGCTAAAACACACCGTGAGGTCAAACTGGAGGAGGTAACCGATTGGGTGTACTGTGAATTGCCACGTGTAAGGTAAGTGATGCTATCAATGCTAATGTCCTACTGACTGTCCTGCCTACTCATGCTGCATTGCAAACATTCAATGTGTATTTTGATGGCTCTCTATGGGCTCTAAATTGGGGTAATAAATTTATAGTCTTTGGGAGATGCATTCTTTTTGCTGCTGGTGATGTTGCTCTTATGATAACAACGCAGTGAAATTTGAATTTACGACACAATACCGATTATGTCAGGGGACAAGAATGATAGCATTTGAATACAAGAATGTAGGAGAGAGCAGCAAAAAAGGCTCCAAAACTGTATTCTAAATACTTGGTATAAACGAACATCCAAAGTTAGGTTTGAATTACTGATGTTTAAAGATAAATTATTAAAAAAAAATATGAGAAATATTTATGGAATATTGGCATTTCCACAGGCATTTTGTCACGTAACGTCAGAGTCGCAAATGGCATTTTTTTTTTTTTTTTTGAATAGACAGTACGATTTTTTTCTCCACTTTAACCAGATACAGAGGTACTTACGTTTAAAATTTTGTAACTAAAGAGAAATCTATCGAACTATGTGGCCCTAAAACTAAGTTACATGAAAAGTGGACTTTTCCGTGGAAATACCCATATTCTTCATTAATCCCATTAAGGTTTTCGTAAATTTCACAGCTGTCTTGAAAAACTTTCAACATAAAAAAAAATAGTTTCCCATTCCATTCCATGAAGGAATTGGGGAGAGCTTCTCACAAACATGAGATGTGCGCTTTGTAGTTTTAAACTTACTGATTGGGACCTACAGTTTTACACCGATTCCGAACGGTATTTTGAGAAGCTTTTTCATAGATAAGTACTCGATAATGTCGCCGTCACTATGCCAGGTGATCTACGTCGAAAGAAATGTAAGGTGGTCTGAGTAGGGATCGAACCCAGGATCTCATGTACAAGAGGTTCCGAAAATTACAAAATGTGTTTATAAAAAAATTCATATAATATTCTTTGATAATTGAATGGAATATTTAAATTTACGGTATCTTGTTTTTGGTTGCCAGAATTTTATTTTCCAGCTGTTACGTACTAACGAATTCTCATTGTATTGTAACGAATTTGCTATTTATACTTTTTTCATTTTATAATGTAAACCCAAGACCATTGTATATGACTATTAATTGAGATATAGTTTCAAAAAAGGAAACATATTCATTCTTATGATTCCTGGCAAACCGTATATCTATATAAGAACTAGCCAACTATTTTCATCACCAGTTGTTTGAAATGATGCTATTGAAAAATGCATCAAACTAAATGCAAATAAAAACTCATTTCAATTGAAAATTTCCAACTACGCAAGTGTACGAAAAATATCTCAAGGAAAACACACAAGAAAACATTTGCAAAAATTTCTTTGCATCACCGGAGAACCATCAGTTTCCATTAGACATGATTTTTGTTGTAGCCTAGAAGATTTACGGCCTTATGAGAGGTTTGAGATACGATTTCTCATACAAAACACGTCTCTCAAATCTCTCACAACTTTTTAGGAATATGACGGATACTATTTATTGGTCGCTCTTTTATTTCCCGTTAATAAAGCAAGACTCCTTTTGAATTTTGATAAGTACACCCGTCATCTTTATTTTACTTTTCCCCATTTTACTCTACCACGAGTATTTACAATTGGCGGCAAACTTTAACTTTACCCGTTTAAACAAAATCTTACTCAATTTTGCTGCGCATCAGCTATTTATTCAAGTTTCTTGATCCTTCTCTCAGCGGCGCCATCTGTTAATTTTATTTATAACAGTTATAACTTATTGACAACCGATTCCAGAACCATCACGTAGTTGCCATCTGATTTGGTATATTCGAAATACTCGTATTGGCAAAACGATGATAGAGAACCCCTAGATGGTGCAAAAACGATGTACAAGTAGACAGCCAAAATTTCTCTTCACTAAAATGCCAACAAACACAACGAGTGAAACTCTAGTCATTCTCTGTACTCTCTTTCTTACTCTCTTCATTGAATATTTCAATAGACGACCAGCTTTTTGATAGTGTTATTGTACAGAACTATACAAATTCCAACCATGTTGAAGTAAAATTACATAAACTATGCAAAAAGTATGAAATAATCAAGATATGACGCGTGAGAGAAATGCCTTTGAGGGAATTTCTAGCACTTTTCGGATATCTTTTACCAGGGTTGCCAAACTACGCACATCTTCTGGGATGGTGAAAACAAAGACAGTCAAAAAGTAGACGATCAGAAGATGTGCGCAATTTGGCAACCCTGGTAAAAGAGAACCAGAAAGTGGTCACAATTCACTCAAACGCATTTCTCTCTCGCGTCATATCTTGATTATTTCATGCTTTTTGCATAGTTTATGTAATTTTAGTTACTTTTTCTCGCCAGTTGGTAACACCTAGAATACGGAGGGATTCTTCTGCTGGTCTTTCCAGCGAAGTCTTGGTCGTCCTCTTTTCCTGCTTCTATCGGGTACATTTGCGAAAGCCTTTCGCGCTGGCTCATCTTCATCCAATCTGATAACATGGCCTGGCCAACGCAATTGGCCCAATTTGATTCATCTAGCTATATCCACGTCAGAATATAGATTATATAGCTCTGCGATCCAGCGACGTCGGTACTCGCCGTTTTCCCTAACAGGACCATATAATTTATGGAGAATTTTTCTCTCGTATTTTCTCAGGTGTTTTTCATCCGTTTAAGATATGACCGAAGTTTCGGAGCCATATGTCAAGACAGCTAAAATGAGAGTCTGATATAGCTGGACTTTTGTCCGTCGAGAGAGGGCTTTGTTCCTAAACTGCTGGCTGAGCCCAAAATAACATCTATTTGCAAGCACAATTCTCCTATCTATCTCCAGGCTGATGTTGCCGTTCTTGTTCACGGCGGAGCCAATGTAGACAAATTCATCTACCACCTCATAATTAAATCGGTTGTCAACGTTCAAGTGCGGACCAAGTCGAGAGGTTTCTCTAGTCGTTGATTTGTCTTGCCCTCATTAACAGCAAGACCCACCTTCGTTGATTCCTTTTCGATTCTCGAAAATACTGCAGTAACCTCTGGCAAATTTCGCCCAATGATGTCTATGTCGTCAGCATACGCCAGCAACATATGGCCTTTCGTGTTAATGGTCGTGTTCGTATTTACTGCAACCTTTCTCATTATTATCTCCATTAAGATGTTGAAGAGATTGCATGAAAGTGTGTCGCCTTGTCTAAGTCCTCGCGTGGTACAGAATGGTTCAATGAGGTCTTTCCCCACTTTCACTGCTGATTTGGTGTTGGCCTGCGTCATTCTACAGAGGCGGATCAGTTTTGCCGGAATACCAAGTTCAGACATAGCTTCGTACGGTTTTTCCCCGTATGGGGCTATTGACAGAAGCTTTGTAATCGACAAAAAGGTGGTATGTATCGATTTGCTTTTCGTGGGTCTTTCCAGGATTTGGCGTAGCGTGAATATTAAGTCAGTCGTGGACTTGACTGGTCTAAAACCACAGTGATAAGGTCCGATGGTCACGAAGGATCATAAAGCTCCATCCTAATTCTTGGCACTGGCATAGAAGTTGTTAAATGGTCTCAATTTTCTCCTTGCCTCCCTAAAACCGACAATACTCAATAGCATCTACAACCCGCTTGAGGGAGTAGTCTGCAGCATCTTAGTGGCCCATGATCACACCAATGGAAAGTCGTATGTCAACTTTATCACTTTATCACTATTATAATTTTGAAATTCCATATGCAAACAATCAGTTTCGACCATATATCCCTGGAAATCCTGCAGTCCGTCCAAGCCGTTCCAATGACATTAATCCTGTTCCGCGGACTTGTACTTGTAGCAAATCGGTGGATGACAAGAAGCGTACAAGAATTGGCCAATAGTAGTATAATAGTCAGCAGTAGTCAATTGATACTCTCCCTCAAGGATGATAAAAATACCATAGATGGTGTATTCGATTATTCATCATTTTTCACCAGATGGCAAAGGCTGCTTCAATTGGATACGATGAAAAAGCACTGAAAAATAATTTCTTTCGACAAATTGTTTGTTGTCATTCTAATGTTACTTTTACATGCTGTGAATTCAAATGTTAGTCAAGCCAAAAATGTAAAGGACAATCGCAATACGTTTGAAATGTGTGAAAACAAAAGTGCTGTGTTTTCCTGGTTCTAAGTTTAGCTTTTAATTAAGACAAATTTTGTACAAATATCTCATGAATTGACTGGTAAACACAGCCAACTTTTTTTTCGCTTTTCCTTCTTTTAAATTTTATCCAATAACGTGTTGGACACTTAACTACAATTCTCCACTTAAATTAATTTTAAATGACCGATTTTCGTCATTTTAATGTCTTTTACTTATAATCTGCAAATTGTTGTGAGCTTTTAATTGAGCCTTTAACCGGTGATTACGAAACTCCCCCATAATCACATATTTAATTTATTCAACATCAGTTTCGATATTCATTCGATCATTGCCACAATATTTGAATTTCAATTATTTCGAGTTATTTAGGTTCAGTTTCACAGTTGAAAATTCCCCATTTAAATGGAATTTAAGTGCTCGATGTTTGTCATTTAATATGAAAATTATTTGTGAGATTTTAAATTTAGCTTTTAAATGACGAGTGTGAAACTCGCCCTTAATCTGCTAAATAACACACATTGTTTGCATATGGAATTTCAAAAATACTGGCGAAATATGAAAAATATGCTATACATAATTTCATTAGATTTCCAATTCATACATACATACATATGAGTATCAAGTGGTAATTTCCTTTTAAAAAATGTTCACCTATTATTTTCAAATGTAGAGAAATCACTTAACTACATGTAAATCCAATTGAGTGGGCATCACTCAACCGTGGAAAAACAGCAGACAGTTGTCCGAGGCCTTCGGCCACGGACTGTCCATGCAGGCTGTGTCAGAGACACGGCCATTAAGTTTAACGTAGAATACGCCATCCCATAAGACAGAAAACATATATAACAATAAATGATAAATGAAATAAGCAAATGAATTTATTTATTTGATAGTTACTTTTGATAATATACATAAGCTTATGGTAGAAAAAATAGGATAAATATGTTTTTAAATTAAAAGAGTAAGTATAAATGATAAATAACAGATGCAAATCAATTTGGGAACAAGGGAACACAAAACTTACCTGAGTATTTATTTCTCTGCATAACAACCACTCGTTGCTTTCTTGTATTTCGTGTAGGTGCCATTTTGATTAGTAGTTTTTATTTTAATTTACTAAACGTCAACTGTCAGCTGCTGTTATTTTGCTTATTTGGCAGCACTTTCATTTAACATAAAAATGTATGAATTAATTTTTTCATATATTTTTTATAATTATATATCCATGTTAAATTCAAATTCACATTTAACATTTTGTTTCACTTAAATATATAAGTAAATATACGAAATTTCAATATTTCATCAATCAACACAACAGCCGAAGGTTTGTGTCCACACTGAAACAGCAGCATAGTTTGTGTCCACGCTACAAACTCAAACACTCAACCAAACACCACACATATGTTTGAGTGTATGTGTTTAAACAATTTTCATTTGAGAAATTTAAATATTAGGAAGATATCAATCAATATGAAATGTATATCAAACGAAAGACAACATCTTCATTTACCTACAAAAAAAAATTTAAAAAAAGTTATCTCGCCGTTTCCTCATAATCAATGAAATAAAGATTACAACAATAACAATCTGACATGACTCCCTATACTGTAAGGTAAGACGTATTCTACGCCAAAAACAATGATTGAGAATTATATTTCGATATAAATGATTCCTTTACATGCGAAAATTTAATTACAAATGAAATAATCAATAATTTAGTTTCAATTTCATGACATCAAATTCTGTGGAAATATGGCAGTGACGTAAACACGTTTGAATTACAATATTTGAGTTGAATCCAAAGGACAGGGTAAATAAAAGAGAGGGTATCAAAGTTTGACACAAGTGACTGTGTTATAAATATTACAGTGTTACCCCAAGGATGAAAAGTTTATTTACTATTTACAAATCCTAAGCAATATTTGCACTAAAAGGATAATATAATGTTAGATGTTACTTGTTATAATTTTGTTTTTAAACAATAAAACATAAATAACAAATTGTTTATCCTTCTGTATTATTTATTGAATTTTGTTTGTTTTCCTTTATGTTAAATTGCATATTTAAGCAGAGATCGTATTAGCGGCCGAGTAAACCGCACGCTATACAAAATCAGGCTCGCAGCTTAGCTAGAAATGAGGACTGGCGGCTCTCGTCTCACGAGCCAGCTTTCAATTAGATATTCGCCCTTAGAACCGAGAGCCAGAAACGACTAAACTTTGATTCACGGCTCTCGAACCAGGCCGCAGTATGATAACCATGGTCGAAGCCGATAGACTCGACTAAGAAATAGTAGTAAGCGAGACTCCGCTGGAAAGACCAGACAGAAGAATCCCTCCGTATCCTTGGTGTTACCAACTGGCGAGAAAAGGCGAAGGATAGAGCCAGTTGGAAGAATATGTTGAAATTTGTTTGTTTAATTAATATGTGTAAGACGTCTGACCTCATGAGGTTGTAATATAGTCAATAAAAGTAAAGTAAAGCTCCCTAATTAGGCAGCCGCCTCGGAGAAGATGGCTACAGCTGAAAAATGTTGGATCCCGACTCCCTGGCAGCGGATGAATTGCGAGCCAGGACTCACGGCTCCAACAAATATGGAAATCATAAAACCACAAAGAAATAATCGCCATTATTCAAAAAATTGTTGCGAAAGTTGTTTTGCCATTTTACGCTGTCTCAGCGACTTTCTGAAAACGTAGTATATTTTCATGGCGTAGCGAAATAACTCCACATGAAATAACTCCCATGAAATAACTCCCAACGAAATAATTCCCACCAAAAATGAAATAACTTCCAATAACGAAAAAATGAAATAAGTCCCACAAAAAATGAAAAAACTCCCAATAGCAAAGTGAAATCAGTCCCAAGACTTCTCCTTCAGCACTTGTTATATGGGCCTTGTACAAACGGTAATTTTGTACAATTTTTTTTCATGACAATGAAATAACTCCCAAAAAAAACGAAATAAGTCCTACTAAAGTGGGAGTTGTTTCATATGAAATAACTCCCACTTTTGTATGGAAATTTTTTGGGACTTATTTCATTTTTCTGGTGGGAGTTATTTCATGTGGAAGTTATTTCGCTACGCCTATTTTCATACATGCACATTAGGGTGTCCCAAAAAATGTTTATTTTTCGATTTTCATGGTTGCTCTAGCTTGATTGGAAAGCTTATAGGGTAAAGTATTTTTGAGATTTTTTTCAGATTTTTCAGAAGAGGTTTAGAGGTCGCCCAAGTCGAATTTCCCCAAAAATCGGGTATTCCGGCACTTTTTTTGAATTGTATTTAAAACTCGGTCAATAGCCACGATATTCTTAGTCTGTAAGTGAACATTTTTAAAGCAAAACTGTCAAACTTTTATTACATATGCATAAACCACCAGTTTTGGCAATGATTTTGCTCAGTAAGGTACCACGTATTACATTTTTTTCGTAAATTTTGGATAAATTTTGTTAGTAACGCTTTATAACTTTTAAAATTCTTATGTAAATTTCAAAAAACTAATGATGCACTTTAAAAGACGTATAAATTCCAAGCAACTATGTAGAAAAATTTTTTAATTTGCTGTTACTGTTCTAGAGTTATAACATTTTAAAGCCTTTCACCCATAGTATGAACTTAAAAATATTATAAACTGTTTGCTATTTTTACATCGGATTTGCTATAGCTTTCTATGAAAATTTAAAACACTAATGATGCACTTTAAAAGACGGATAAATGCCAAGCAATTTTGTAGAAAAAATTTTGAATTTGCAATTGCCGTTCCAGAGTTATGCCAGTTTAAAACTCTTTACCCATTGTATGAAACTAATAAAACTATAAACTCTTTGCCAATTTTTCACCGGATTTGCTCTAAACATTGTATTATTGAAAAAATCTACATGCGGTAAGTAACGACAAAAAGAGTTACACGCAGAAACAAATGGCCTGAGCAACATATTGCAGGCAACATATCGATGGCTTAATGTAGAAAGGGCGTAACTCGATTTTTTCCAAAATCTGGTTTTTTACATAATCTGGTTGACCGTTCTGAAATACACCTCTCTTACAAATTTCAGAGTTCTGAGATTGAAAATATCGGTTTTATAGTTGGCCTAAATCAAATCAAAAAATGTTTGAAAGAAAAAGCCCCAACTCGTTTGTACTTCATTTTATATTTTGGTCTATGTTAGCATTTGTTTTTAAAAACGTGTAATTTTTTTTTGTATTGACAACACTGTCATGATTAACGGGACTTCCCGAATAAATAGATTTTCTGTTAATGGCACCAAGTACGTCTGTTTTTGTGTAAAAATATTATTGAACTGTGAAAAGTTTTTATAAAAATATTATTGAACTGTGAAAAGTTTTTATATTAAAAATTTCAATAATATGAATTGTGAAAGCGAAACTTCTGACTCTGGTGCAGGGATTGACGATGTTCGAAAGAGGAGTAATATTGCAAACAAATCCGAATGGAAAAGAAACGCTAATAAGAAAAAAAGAATGGAAGAAGGAGAATATTTGGGAATATCGAAAAACAAAATTTGCCAAAAGCCGTCTAGGGAACTACGAGAGTCATGTTCATCTCAGTTTTGTAAAACAAGTGCGCTTAGAAATTGTTCATCGTTTACAGAGCAGACCCGAAACGAAATCTTTAATTTGTTTTGGAAGATGACTTGGGAGCAAAAACGGATGTATGTCACAGGTCTTACAAGCATTTCTGGGAAAAACCTTAATTGCACTGAGAACTCGAGACGGAGTCAAACAATAAAATATTTTTTGAGGCATAATTCTAGTAGATTACAAGTGTGCCGTCAAATGTTTTATTCAACACTAGGAATAAAGGAAAAGATGGTTCGATATTGGATTACCGGTGGTGGTAAACATGGTACGCAAGACAGTCCCGATAACTCTTCAAATCTGCGCAAGTCTACTAAACGATCGTCTGCCACAGGAAAGCACAATGAACAAAGACGTAAATTTCTAAAAAAAAAAAAACAGCAGACAGTTGTCCGAGGCCTTCGGCCACGGACTGTCACTGCAGGCTGTGTCAGAGACACGGCCATTAAGTTTAACGTAGCATACGCCATCCGATAAGACAGAAAACATATATAACAATAAATGATAAATAACATTATAACATATGAATTAATTTTTTCATATATTTTTTATAATTATATATCCATGTTAAATTCAAGTTCACATTTAACATTTTGTTTCACTTAAATACATAAGTAACTATACGAAATTTCAATATTTCATCAATCAAAACAACAGCCGAAGGTTTGTGTCCACACTGAAACAGCAGCATAGTTTGTGTTCACGCTACAAACTCAAACACTCAACCAAACACCGCACATATGTTTGAGTGTATGTGTTTAAACAATTTTCATTTGAGAAATGTAAATATTAGGAAGATATCAACCAATATGAAATGTATATCAAACGAATGATAACATCTTCATTTACCTACAAAAAAATTTTTAAAAAAAGTTATCTCGCCGTTTCCTCATAATCAATGAAATAAAGATTACAGCAATAACAATCTGACATGACTCCCTATACCTCAAGGTCAGACGTATTCTACGCCAAAATTCCTAGCGAGTTGCCAAAAATGGAGTGCCACTATTGCCGCGAAGCTACAAAAATATTATACTTTGAATCGAATTTTTCCTCATATCAGCAAATTTACAAGCTTTATGTTGACGAATGTGGATCAGGAAAAGAAAATGAAAGCATGAAAATGTCATATCCAATTTTTGTGCAAATATTAAAGGAGTCAAACTATTCTATTTTTAAGCCTAAAAAAGATCAATGCGATTTGTGTGTATCACATAAAGCTAATAATTTTGCAAATGAAGATTATGAAAAACATAGAGAAGAAATCAAGAAAATGAGGGAAGAAAAACAGAATGGCATCATACATGCTGAATCCGGACTATGTGCAGTTGTATGCATTGATGTGGAAGCAGTAAAACTAGTACCTCAACTAAATGCAAGTGCTGCATATTATAAAATGAAACTACAACTACATAACTTCACAATCTACAATCTTGTAACGCACGAATCGGATAATTATGTTTGGGATGAAACAGATGGAAACCTCGTATCTTCCACGTTTGCGACATGCATTATTAAACACTTGAGGAAATTACATGCTCGATCGCCAGAAATTCATCATATAATCATTTACTCAGATGGATGTTTCTATCAAAATCGCAATGTTACTTTGTCTAATGCCTTGCTGGCATTTTGTAAGGAACAAAAGTATTTAGTAAGTGGGCATACGCAAATGGAATGTGATGCAACTCATTCACTTATAGAAAGAAAAATTACAAATAAGCAAATAAACTTGCCGTCTCAATTTGTGCAACTCATAAGGCAGGCTCGAAAAGTCCCAGTACCCCTAACAGCTCATCATTTGCAATATGACTATTTTTTAAATTTCGAAAATATTACTAAGCAATACTCTTCGATTCGTCCAGGTAAAAATATTGCCTACTAAAGAAATTCTATATATTTATTTATATATTTATATAATATTTATTATATATTGGAAGAATTGGTGACCCCACAGTAAATTTGCTACGAGCCTTGTCATATGATTCGTCAGGATTAATTTTTTTCAAAAACATATATAATGGACGAATATCAGTTACTCCCACAGAGATCGAACTCTTCTATTGAAAACATTCACCCTGATTCTCTTTATAAAGAGAAAATACCACTCTCGAAAAAGAAATGGGATCACTTACAGGACTTAAAAAAGTTCCTGCCCGCCGATTGTCATCATTTTTATGACAGCTTACCTTATAAAATCTAAACTTCATATCGAAACTCTCTATTTTTGTTTGAAATGATCTTTTTATTACTTAAAACATGAATCATTACATTACTTTATCTTATTTTCAAATTAGTTTTAAAAAGCCCTAAGTCGATTTTTTTTTTCAAAAATATCACATCCAAAAGGCCCTATCTTAGATAACTTCATTAAAAGTAAAAAAAAATCATTTTTAGAACTGAATTTGTCGGTCGTTTTTATTAAAAATGACATTAACCAATTTTTTATATTAATTTTTTCAAGATTTTATTAAGTTTTTTCCTTCTCCTGTAAAATTACGAAAAATCGAGTTACGCCTCTTCTACATTAAGCCATCGATATATATGTTTGCAAGCAATCATCATATGTTTGCAATGACATCTCTTAGGAAAAGTCAC